>JAHWFO010013885.1:106146-160092 GCA_023313115.1 Rhysida immarginata
TATTTAGTGACGTTTTGTGACGCTAATAAAAAATTTTGTGACTTTCCAGAAATACCGGAAATTTGTAAATCAGATGCGTTAGAGAAAATGACATCACTAGTGCTGCGCGATTTGCGGAAACCATCGATGTTTCCAAAAACATTCGATGTTAAATCGATTTTGGAATCGATATAAGATATTAAAAAAAACTTCAAGTGCAATGTTTATTTTATGAAATAATACTTCCTAGCTAATTTGTCTCAAATTTCGTTTATTTTAACTTGTATTTTTGTTTAAAAATTAAACAAAATTTACACATTTCATCAATTTAAAAGTCATTTTAAGTTAAGTTTTTGTTTAAAAACAAAGCAAAATTTACATTTTTTCGGCTTATTGCATTCCTTTTTTTTGATATCAATATACCAGCCTTCGAAAAAAGCCTTTCGGAGGCAACTGAAATAGCCGGAATACACAAAAATGATCTGGCGACACATTTTATTTCTTTGTCAGTTTGGTACTGTTTCCACCAGACAAGTGGATCTTCTTTTCGCCTGATCATGGCGGCTTCATTGTAGTGTCGTACTTGTAGGAAAGCATCGCTTTTTGCATTTTTTTGAATGACTACTTCCCTTTCAAAATCACTCCAGAAATCGTCAGTACACTCAATATCAGTAGGTGCAGGAGTCACGCGGTGATCAATGTTTGTAGGTGATGAACGAGCAACATTGATCTCTCTACGGATCCGGTTCATTGCAAACTCCCCATTATCCAAAATCTTAGTTCACTCAATCAGGCGTATAACAATTAATAACATCGATAATGCAGTAGCAGGAAAAACATCGATGTTATAAAATAATCGATGTGTTGATGTTTAACATCGACATCGCGCAGCACTATTACTCTCGTTGTCCCTAATAAAACATGAGAAAAGCGGATGCGGATATATGCTAATACGCTCATGATATTTACAAAAGTAATTTATAAAAAACAATTAATCTACTATCAAAGAATGGGTTTTCATTCTATTCCTCATTCGAGCCCTCCCATGCTGGTTAATATGTTCATGTAAAACGCTAGAACATGTATCTCTATATTTATTCATCTATCAATCTATCTATCTGAAAATGAAAAACGTTGAATGACTGTGGAAAGCGACATAATAACAGAAGAAACACCTCTTATCCACAAAATATTTTTACTGGACATATACGTATTTCGAACCCTTTGGGTTCATTATTCAATGTCAAAGGAATAATCGATACAAATCGCAAAACATATATTTATAGGGAACGTCGTATATGGGGGTGGGCGTCTATTCTGGTGGGTCATGATGGCTTGAAGCTTCTTATCTAATTTGTCTCTTTTTACTTCGTATAAGTGAAAAGGGAAAGGTTTGAAGTTCTCCATCCGCAAGGGACAAGAAGACTTAGAAAACATCGTTTGTGACATCGAACGTGGCATCAAATTTCTTCCCAGTAACAAGAAGCAATACATCAGAAATGCGTGCGCACAACAATTGGCGAAGAATGGGAAGAAGGAATTCAACGATAAGATAACCTTATCCACCATATCTGCCCTAAAGAAGAAGGACTGATGCTTTTGAAACACTGGAAATCGCCAGGAAGAACCCAGACTCACTACTGAATGGAGACACGGGCCCCATAGGGGATTCAACGTTAATTAAATCATTGAAGCAGTCTTATTGTTGATTTTGGTTTTGTATAATGTGTGAGGTTTTGTCCATTTTTTCGATTTTTTGTTTTGTATAGATTTTATTATCGCTTTTTGTATCTTGCATTATTTGGCGGCCTGGGTACTTCTCCTAGGTCCGTGCTTTTGTAAGAGGTTCCCTCGTTCTTCATTGGCTGTCCTTTTTGCGAGGTAGCAGTGATAGGAGGATCGGTAACCTGTTCCCTATAAATATATGTTTTGCGATTTGTATCGATTATTCCTTTGACATTGAATAATGAACTTCAGTTTCAACTTGTAAGCGGTCGTTTCTACTTGAGCAGTGTTCAGAGGGAATTTCGTACAAGAGTTGGTCTTAAATTTTGGTAAGTCAAATTTTTTTTATATTATCTATTATATTATATATACATTTAAAACATAAAAAATTTAGTAGTTAGTGCTTCTAAATTTAGTAGACATTCTATTATATTCTGTCTAACATGTCGGAACATGCGAACACTCTCATGTGCTTGATTGTGATCCGTCGATCTGCTCGAATGAGAGAGTGTTTGCATGTTCCGACATTGCAGGAGTTAGAGCTGTGCACGGTCGGCCAGCTCGCGGGAGATCAGACAGTTTTGCTTGACCTTGCGGCGATGATGATACACGCTTTGCCCAAAGACTCACCGTGCTTTTGTCCACTGCCAGATCACCGTAGACATTCTGCAAGCGCCTATGAATATCTGAGATGCCCTGGTTTTCCGCCAACTATATGGCATGCCCGTCTGGGCTACGATTTGCAAGACAAGATGGAAGGAACTCCAAACTTTCCAGAACATTACCCTAAGGACTATTGCACAATTAGATAGGAGAATTGCTTGCAATTACTTCATTCATAATGATTTCGATGACCCATGTCGGGAAATATGTTCAAGAGCTCATGAAAACCGTGCTGCCTATTATGGCAAATCATGATAATGACCTAGTCTTTGGCATTCTAAAACATTCTCTACATGGAAAAAGGCATCGTAATCCAAGACATATCCTTGATGTCAATTTTGATGACATTGATAATGTCATCTTCCCAGATTACTGGGTTTCATAAATTCTTTCTGTGGCTTATTATGTAATATATTCCTACTTCAGACAATCGTCAATCAAATTTTCCTCCACCAAGAGGAGGCAATTTTCTTTCATACTTTGGATGATCTTTGTGGGTACATCAGGCTTCTTTTCTAGTTCAGTGTATTTCCCTTGGAATATGATTATGAAGGGTGAGATTATGGAAGCTATGCTTCAAGTTCCACACGAATACCGATACACTACACTGTTCGATTGTCGATTGATTGTCGGTTTTCCGCCAAAAGAAACTCAATCACTGGCCGTTGTTTGGAACGCCCCTCCATTGTAGACACCACTTTAACAGCTCACTATAGCGCTGTCACATATCGGACGTCAATGAAACTTTACGAGACGAAGTGGAAATGTTTGAAAATGTTCCACAAGAAATGTCCAGTTTTTTCAACCAAAATTGGCCGAGTAAAAAAATGTGTTGCATCACTTATTGAACTCCCCTCGTACATTAATTTATCTACATATGGCAATTTTTTCAGAATAGTTAATAATTGAATACTTAACACTTGGCTATATGGAAGAAATTGCAAAAAATTCAATTTTTTTTTTATTTTTAGTTACGTGCTTTTCGATGCCTCGACAGCGCTCTGTTCCCATTGATTCCTTGCTTCCTTTTTTGGAACAAGAACTCAAGTCTATAGTAAACGAAGATGGTGTAGTTGCTTCGTTCTCAAGCAACATCTGGAAGCAAATCAGCTCTAGAGTTAATCACATTTATAATATAAGTGCTAAGCATATTTACACGATTGTGAAATGCAACCGTTTTGATATCCAGGACCGACTTGGCCTGAAAACGGAGCCAATCGAGTTAAATGGCAGCTCGGCAAGTAAGTCTGAAAGTGAAACTAAGTGACTGTGATATTATAAGTAGTCAATCTGAAACGGACTCTCCCGTATCCAATAATGAAAGAACGAAGGTTTGTGCGACTTACAAAAAGGATTTCATTATAACATTAAGTGCAGATGAATGGACGCGAATATCTCCAGAAGAAGTGGTCTACCTGAATGAGAAGACTAAGAGGAATCGACGTTATCAAGTGTTGAAACGAGGTACTTGGACTCATAGCATAAACCAACACTTCTGGAAACAAACAAAATTGCCATGTGCCATGAAGTATTCTGCAAGGGTAAACGTGACAGGCCAACCATTATATGTGATAATACGTGGTGAGTGCACATGCTGTGGATCCGTTTTTAAAGGACTTATTGAAAAAGCACCGCTTCCGCGGAAGCCAGTTTATGTACAGTGTCATATTTAAGGCCCTTTCCACCAAGACCATCCTAGGGGGCTCAAACGGAAACTGTCAGGTTCAGCAAGGCAGGGACTCGTAAAAAAAATTATGGAAAGAAAATTTGTGCGCAAGTAAACTGAGGCGTGAAGATGCGAATGCACTGATGGAATTTGGAGATATTGAACCTGCACATCTGCCATCGACGAATGTAATGCGTGTCGCTAAGAGTGAGGTATTACAGAAAAACAGGCTAAACAAAGATCCCATAATATCCCTAGTAACAGGAAAACATACACCTCCGTATCAAGGCATCATACGATTCGTCTGTCACGATCCATTTTTTACATATTATTGGAGCGCTTCTCAGATTCACGTGTGCAGAGCTTACTGCAGAGGAAACCAGTCATCGCTCTTTTCGATCGACGCTACTGGAGGTGTTGTAAAGCGCCTTGCAAAGGCATCCGGAGGCAAGAGTGCGTATATCATGCTTTACAGCGTAGTGGTGCTAGATCCCAAGGCGTCAATGCAATATAGTGTATGTAATATGCTATCAGAAATACATGATACTGAAGCAATTCGTACGTGGCTTGCAAGATGGATAGCAGATGGTGGTCCAACACCGAAAATGATAGTTGTTGACATGTCGATGGCACTTATTTCTGCGTGTATACAAGCGTTCACAAATAAAAAGTAGCTTGCAGAATACTTGCATGTATGCTGGCAATACATTTGTCACAATGGGCTTATTAAGGGCATTGAATTACCAACGTGCTTCATCAGGAACGACGTGGCTCACGTGATGAAACTAATGGCCTCTCTTTTTCCAGTTTAAGAGGTCGTCTCAAACACACTCGACAATTTTATATGACTGCGCTTGGACAAGTAGTTCAATGTACCAATCTCGAAGATATTCAGAGCCTGGTTACAGACATTTTCACCATCGCCACTAACGAAACAGAGGGAATAAACATTAGGACCGGCAGAGAAACAAATTGTGAAGTGAGTAAGCGACGACTTATGGCAAGAATAGGTGATTATGAGAAAAGTGACGACTCGGAGTTTGATGTGCAACAAGTCGTTTCCAATTTCAAGCTAGATGCAGACAGCTACGATACTTTTAAAAGCTGGATAAAGAACATCGCAATAATAGTAAAGGATCTAAGCGAAGAGGAGCATGGAGAACGTGGGAATCAGCAATTTTTGCCTGAGCTTGTAGATGACATTATTCGTATTGCGCACCTCATTCCATTATGGACTGCAATAATGGTACCATTCTTTGGTTATGGATCAAAAACTGCCAGCAGTGCGCCCGTAGAAAGCAGTTTCAATGATATAAAGAACAGAATTTTTAATCATTCTGTATTGCCAGTTAGATTGGAAGATTTCGTTTTCACCCATATCCGGTCATTGGAGGGAACAATGAAACTGGCTGCAGCTGGTCAGCAATCAGAACACCATAGAGACGAAGTGATGAAAAAAGAGTGTGCAAAAGACAACCAAGATGCACAGAAGAATTCTCCCAAACTGGGAGAAAGAAATGTGGTTGTTGAAAACACCATGCCTGCCAAAATGGAAGTCACGGAGTCTGAATATCATCACAGCCAATGTTCCACCAACCACTGCACTTACTGCAACATCCAGCTTCTCCAATCAGATACAACTAAAGCTGCTTCCTCAAACTCAAGACCAAACACTTGTTTCGATTGTCAAAAAAAAACATACATTGACAAAATTGCCATCGAAGAAAGAAGTCAGTGCGAAAACTGGAGAGGTCAAGTATCCATGCCACCGAAAAAACGTGCATCCTATCTCGACACTAATTCTGACTGGTTAAGCGCAGATATGTCAAGTACTAAATGCATTTCTTCAATAGGATTGCTAAGAAACGGTAATCGTTGTTTTTTAAAACCCATTAAAATAGGGAAAATGCAGATCATCTTGGCAAACACGTGTGGTTTCGACGTGTTATCGCAAATTGTTTCCGCATCCTATTGCGATAGCAACACATACAGAGAGTTTTTAAATAATCAAAAGGAAACGTTTGCGCTGGCCAAAGTAGCTTCTGATGTAGTGGCTAAAGGAGTAACAGCCAAAACTTACAGGTTAAGAGCAGAGGCTCTTTTATCTAATTTTCCAGAAATTAGCCTTTCTGGACAGATAAAAAAAGTTAATTGTGAGAGTACTATTGGAAGGATGGCGACTGTAATGCTAAAAGGTTTCCCGAGCGCGAAGGAGGAGGTGACGTGTTCTTCAAAGTTTTGCAGCAATCCGCACGAAACATTTAATAGAGAGACTCTCTTCATTTTCTTCGACTCGACAAACGTCAGCGAATTTCAACAGGTTCTCATGAAAGCATACGAAGAGAAAGTCAGGCCATGCAGACAAGGAACTTGTCATAAATTGTCCAATGCGAAATCATCTCTATGTTCCGGATTCCGGAAAACCAGAACTATTTTCTCAAACCAACATCTATTTGTGGAGATAGCAGCGCCGAATCCGGAGAAACTCTCCGAGTGTAAACTCTACCTAGAATGGTTGCCAACAAAGTTATCAATAGGAGGTAATCTTTATTCCTTAAGGGGAATCGTAGGCTTTAGGGGAGGTGCCTTGCTAACCGACATTGGACATTACGTCGCGTATTGTCGACGTAGAAATTCGGAGTGGGAGGAATATGATGACTTAATGCAGAAAAAAGTTCCCTGCTCTGGAAAAAAAGATATACGGTGTCATCTAGTAGTATACACAGTGTAAAGATTTCACTCTTTATTGGATAATAAATTTTTGGAGGAATATTAAACGGCTAAAAGATTGAACATATGCAATCTGTACCAAAACCATTACAGAAAGTGTAAGAATAGAGGATTTTCTTCTTAAATTTAAAACATGTTGATGAACTATGCTTAAAATATTATTTATAAATTATGATTAAAAATAAACATAATTTGATTTAATGTAATGATTTATAATTAAAACTTTTATTATTGTATATTGAAGTTTAATTATGGTAAATTTATGCTTTTCTTCGCCTAAGGTATGAACCGAAAATGTTACTGTATTTTTTTTTGGCTTGTTTGTTATTTATCATTATTTTGGTTTTCTAATTTTTACTTATTTTATGTTATTTCGTGTTTTTTGTACTTTACCTTCCGGAGACCTAACTCGTCGGCCAATGGCCATATTGGTTTAACTAATTTCATTCTGAAAGGTAATTCCTTAATTCTAAGCTCTCATCCCCATCCCCCTATTCCTTTAAAGGATCTGTTACCAGATGTGTGCTATCTCCCCCTACCTTGTTTGGCAAATGTTACTTTTTAAACTCCCCCCTACCTCCAAGTTTAGTCGGAGTTGAGAGTTCTATTATTATTTTAAATAATACACGAAATGTGAAAAAAAAGATTTTTTTAACGTAATTACGATTGCGAACAATTTATTTTTAAAGAATAAGAATTGAATGGTCTTAAGAGGATTTTTATACTCCAAACCTCAGATGTTTAAATTATCTTTCCAATTTTCATCAGTAATTTATTTTTGTTTTCATAAATTATTCTGATTTTCTACTTTATTAATAGAGTAATGTCATTTTCTCTAACGCATCTGATTTACAAATTTCCGGTATTTCCGGAAAGTCACAAAATTTTTTATTAGCGTCACAAAACGTCACTAAATAATCACAAAACGTTGGTATGTTTAATTTCCTATTAGGGTTAGTTGCGGTTTCGGCCATTAAGTTGTACCGCGCTTTTGAAATGAATTTTTCCGGAATTTCCGGAAAGTCACAAAATTTTTCATTAGCGTCACAAAACGTCACTAAATAATCACAAAATTTTGAGTTAAACCGAATTAATTTTTTTTTTGGTGGCGGTCCAACTTAATGGACCTGCCTCGTGTGAAAGGGGTCTAAGCGTGACAAAGGCAACACTTATTTAGTCTCCTTGTGGATTAGAGGTTCACCCCCCCCCCCCTTTCGGTTGTTCCTTTCCAGTTTTTGATTAATTTTTGATTTTTAATCTCAAAAAAGCAAATTTTTTTCTTTTCTTGGTGTTAAAATGCAATTAAAAATAAATTCAAAATAAAAAAGGAGGATTCCTATCAGAATTCCTCTCAAAGATCAGCTCAGATAAAAATTCTGGTGTAAATGAAAAGAGGTTCTTCAAATGCAATCTGTACAGCAAGCCCACATTTAATTCCGTATTTTTAACCATAGAAATAATGCTTCCCTTACTATATCTATAAAAATATATTTTATTCTATGAAATGGAACGTTACCTTATCCACTGGCAATATAAGGCATTGGCAATGTGCCAATGTTAAAAGAAAGCCAAGTACAGCAGAGGGAACTGATTACATAAAAAGTTAAGGTTGAAAAAACTTAAGTGCGTTCATTCATAAGTTCTGAAAGTCTGCAGTCTATTTTTAAATAGAGTAAATGGCATAACAAACACCTCTGCATTTTCAATTGCCTCTGTCCTAAATTTAAAGCAGGTGTTCATCTCTGTTAAAAGGGACAGCTATCAAGTGTCAAAATTAGCATAACACTGCCCAGAAGGCAAAAATAATTAAAGCAAGTAATGAGCAAATAAAAAATAGAGTAAATTTTTAAAGCTTTGATTCCTAATAATCTTTATGAAGTGGACATACTCATGAATAAAATGAAAAAAGAAGAAAATAGCAATAACGTAAAAAAAAAAGTACAGTTTACATCATGATGGCAAATTAATATAAGGAAGCCAAATTTCGCAAATGATGAAATACGATTGCAATGCAAGTATTTCTAATTATACTTTGAATAAATTTATAAGTGAAAAATTATGAAAACTGCTCTGCAACTTGCATCAAGGGTTATGAAATCACTTACTTACATACCTTTTTAAGTATCTGCTTTCCATTTTTGTAAATTTAGGATAAACCTTTTTAAACTTTTCTTAAATAGTAGAAATTCTATTAAATTCTAAACCACGTGATCATTAATATAAACGGGTCGAGGACATTAAAATTTTTCCATCTTATTTTTATTTTATTTAAGTTATTAATTTTCAACAGCTTCCAATAAATTTTATCATTGGTATCTTAAACAGTAAACAGCTTACAAAAAAATTATTACATATATTACGTATCTTATTAAAAATACGTTTAAATATTTAAATCAAGAATTTTTTAAATCAACTTCCTGATAAGATAATGTCAAAGAAAGCGAAAGAAAAAACCCTGAGATGTTAATTGATTCGTTTTAACAAGACTCATTATAACGAAGACTCCATCGATTGAATAACTAAATTGAATAACTAAGCTGTCATTGGGCATTTCTAGCCTGTTGCTTGCAATAAATAAATAAATAAATAAATAAATAAATAAATAAATAAATAAATAAATAAATTATATTAGATGCGATATCTTTCTCCTCTAACAGAGAATACATTAATTTATTACATAATTTCTTAAGTCTATTACTCTTATATGTGCATTTAAATATTTTAAATTGATAAGATCATTTATTATCGAGCTTACCGCTGTAGATACAGTAAGTAGGAAGAGCGAAGGCGGCGACCAATAGTATAAAGTAGCCGACGTATAAAGGTTCGCAGGTGCGGTGTGGTTCGAACAATCGCCTCGACCTCTTGAAAGTTCGACCATTGACGATAGGCGTGGACTGATGCATACTGTTAGCTTTGGGCTACATAAACGTTTGCCAAATCGGGGCAAATTTTGTCATTGAGAAAATGCTCTGTCCTCGAAGCGCGTCGATAATTCTCACTACAGTTTTTAGCATCACTTAAAGCCATCTTCAATACACGATTTGAACTCTGGCGCTTGTAACGTCATAGATTCAAAAATTATTTTGCATTCTAAAATTAAAAGTAATATTTTAGAAACGTATTTTAATTATTATTATTATTAATAATAATAATATTTGCACTAATACAAAGAAATTTTAAAATCAGATAACACAAAATTATGCTCAACATGTGACGCCATCTCGTAACGAAATCATTTGTCAGTAAATTTACTATCTCGTAGTCCGTGATGAAAGGGGTCATCCACAAATTACGTCATCCATCCAAGGGGGGAGGGGGGCATAGCGGAATGACAAGCGGGGGTTGGGGGGATTTGCCCAAAATGACAGTCATCACTAATCAGTTTAAACTAATTTACATACATAAATAAATGTAAATTTATAATAGACTTGAGGAAAATTTTGAGACGCAACCACTCCAATTTCACACGGGAAGTGCAGGGAATTAATTACATGAATATACGAGACGGTTTTACCACAGTTGAAAGAGATATCTTTCATCTGTGGCTTTACATAGATTGCATATGTTGCACAATGAATTAAGAACAGTGATATCCAGGTTCAAATTTGCAACAAACTTTATTTTTATTTTTATACGCGTTTTATTTTAAACCATCTTCAGTTAAGAGTTACAAGATTTAATATGTGAGCAATTTATAATCTAATTAACATATAATTCTAATTGCGCCCATATGAACAATCTTTCATTCCCAGTCAATCATGGGAGAAATTGACACGAGTGGAGAGTGAATTTCTAGCAATTAAATAAATGGAGAAATTTTTGAACAAATATATAAGAGAATATTATAAACACATAATTTATAAATAAACTGATTAAATAATGTACTTAAATAACAAATTGTTAATCACTTAATAACACTGGACAACAAAATTTCAAAAAGTTCATGCTTCCGAGATAAAAATAGTCATTTCTGAATGAATTCAATGTGCTAAACACAAATATGACTAAGAAAAAGCTGAATTGGCTATTGTTTCTTAGTAATTTGTAAACGAGGAATGTTTATTTTGTGTGGTTCTGCCAATGGTGGGTGCTGTACATTCTTTTCTCCAGGCTTAAAAGATGCTCTTGGAGGCCATTCTTTCTTGATGTAGTGTAAATCTATTGCTCTGCTGTCCCATAGACAAAGAAAATAGCAGTACTTTGTATCTCTCTGCTGCAAACCTATCAACAGAGACACTATCTTCAGATTAGCACAGATCTACCAGCCATATTTATTCTAGTTAATCCTCTCCAATAGCTGCTTTAGACTGTCCTACGTCTCCTTCATGTACACAGCATGCCCGATGGTTATAGATGGAAGATGGTTCCCGTGATTATAAAAAACCGATAGAACCTATACAACGGACAACACATCAATATCTCTGCAACGAGAGCCATTTAACTCTTTTCAATGTGATATTCGTGTTCAGCACGTTAAATTCATTCTAGTTTGGGTATTTTCATCTAAGAAGCAATTTCGTTGTTGCCCAGTGTAATTAGCCATGTTAACAAACCAATAGGCAAGTGATTACATATGTAAATATGGACGGTTTTAATGAGATATACTGTATGTACCCCTTATATTTATATAACTGTACCCAATTTAGGATAAATATAAACGTATACGAATAAAAGCATAAGATGAGAAACAAAACTCTGAACTCTTACCCAGTGCTAAACAATATTCATAAGAAGTATTAACTGACAAACCGTGGGGAAAAGCAGATATTTTTTGGAATAACGAACAAACCAATTTACTTACAGTACTTCCACAGGGAAATCCCATTCATCTCAGTGACCGGTTTCCAATTTTGTTTGTAACACTTGTAAGTTCTCATAAAGTTATCTTAACTACATATAAAAGTATAGAATACTCCCATATGATGCATATTGTCAAAGTGTGCAGGAAAACTAGCACAAACGTGTTTGCCAAATTTGTGGTCTTTATTTCTTTTCTGTTAAGTGCACGAAATTCCAGCAAGCAATTCATGGCGAGACCTCTAATTTGAATCTCCTGCTACAACACTTGCAGTCGTAGATGATATTACCTGCAAACAAGGAGAGATAGACTTGCACTCATCTACCAGGCATGTGAATATGAAGTCGGAATTTTTTGTACAGAAAATACACATTTATTATATGAAAATGATAATAAATATTTTATTCGAAGTAATGCCCATCGCTGGCTATAAATTTTTTCCACCTGTCTGACAGTTTGTGGATGCCATACCAAAAAAACTGTTGTGTTTTGACGTATACCAGTCATCGAGCCATTTTTCTACATTTTCGTAATAAGTGAAGCGCGGTTCAGCAAGTGCGTGTCCCATCGATCCAAATAAGCAGTAGTCAGAGCCAAGTCCGATGAGTAAGCCGCATGCGAAAGTATTGTCCAACTAAACGCCTTAATCATTTTCTTGGCCAAGTTTTGCTATGTGTGGTGGTGCTTTATCATAAAGCAAAGTCACTTTGTGTTGCCTTTTTTTTGATATTCTGGTCGTTTTTCACTCAAAGCTTGATTCAAATCGATCATTTGTTGTCGGTAGAGTTCGGTATTAACAGTTTCGCCAGGTTTCAGCAGCTCATAATAGATAACTTTGTGTCTTCCACGTTCTTCGTTTCTCATGTCAGAAACGCCACCTTTGAATTTTTTAAACCACTCAAAGCGCTGTGATTTACCACTCAGCGTAAGCTTCGACTAGCATTTAATGCGATTCTGCAGCAGTTTTCTTCAAATGGTGACAGAAAATCAATGCTGTACGCAAATCGTAGTTTCCAGGCACAAAATTCGACATGTTCAACGCTATTACAAACTATGCTGTTGTATGTGAGTTGAAAATCTTTGTCAGATATCAGAATAAGAAAATAGCGCCAACGACCCCATTTGACGGTAAATACATTGGCAGCGAGGGCCATTTATAGGTAAATTCCGGTTTCATATTTACAGGCCTGGTATTAAAGATGATGATGATTTTTGTGTGGCTTAGCGAATTTGTTATTTCTGACGTGTTCGTTCCTGAACCAAACTCAAAAAAATACGTCTGTAATAATTAAAGATTTGGAGATTTGGGCTACCTCACCATGGATTAAAGATGTGTAAATATTTCAATAATTGGTATATTTGTCCCTGAATGTCTGCTTTGTTTTTATTTATTACCTCGTTACATCTTGATTAATAGAATTTAATTGTTACTTTTCGTGTCAGGATGACGTATGACCGAAGGGGGGGGGGGAGGGAGGGTTTACAAAAATATGACGTGTGCTGACACAGGGGGGAGGGGGGTATAAAATTATTTGGAAAAAGGATGACGTAATTTGTGGACGACCCCTTAGGAGTAGATCGCTTATGTGGCCGCCATCTTTGGGGCAATTTGAAGGCGGTGAAAAGTGGAACTAATCTCTATTGTTAGTGTAAGCTCCATTACTGTGGTTGACAGAACAACATACGAGTAACAACATCGCCAGCAGTGTGACCAGATTTAGTTCTTCAGGAACTAAATTGGTCCTTTTTGTCTTAAAAAAACTACTTAGTTCTCTTTTTTGGTCCACCTATTTGATTCTATTTAAGTTCTTTACAGTATCAAACGGTACTTCTTAGTTCTTTCTTGAGGTTTCTATGGCACGCCAAAAGTGAAACCGATCAATCAACTAGCAGCATGGTCTATTTCTACCAATTGTACCCAGTGAGCTCTATATGTTCTACCACTGTTTCTACCAGACCATGATGTACCTGAACGCGAAAAATTATCCATTGTTCCTTTATAAAATTTACTATGTGTTTTAATATATTTATTCTCTTTTCATAGGAATATGATTTGGGTTAGGCTATATAATCTAAATTGAATAAAAGTTTACAAAAAATTAAAATTAAAAAAACAGAAATTGAAAAATTCGTATGTGTTAAACACTTTTTTTTTTTTTTTTTTACAATAAAATTTCTTTCTTTTCAAAATTGGCCTGGACTTGAAATTTAATGCCATGGCTAGCCAAATAACGTAACCTGGCGGCAATTATCGTTGGCTTACAGTATTATAATGCTAAAAAAATTTCAGTCCTTTTTTAGTCCTATAGTGAACTCTTTGGTCCTCATTTTAGTCCTATTTAAAAAATTTTTTGGTCCTAACCATTTTCAAAACCTGGTCACACTGATTGCCAGCCAAAGCGCCATTACTACGAGGGTTGGCAATGAAATTTTTATAAATACACACCCCACTATTCCGAGATTACACCGAGGGGTCCGACAAACCTAAAAATCTGGTCGACATGAAATAATCTATAAAAAATCATATAATCTTTAAAATCCTAAAAATCTTAAAAAATCTTAAAAATCCATAAAAATCCGTTAAGTGAATCCTTGTGGCAGTTTTCGTAAACAAGAAATTTTTTTCCACTCGTACCCACGTGTTCTCCGATTGAAAATCTCAGTGTTATCGTCGTAAGCAAAGCATTAAGCATTGTTTTTTGTCAGAGCTTCAAAAACATTCATCGTATTTTGAGGTCTCATAACAATTAAGTAAGTATTTTTTTTAATAAATGATCCATCTGATTGTGTTCACATGAGTCTAACTGAAACTAACTGAATCTTATTTGTTAGTTCCATTGCACACTTGAGGACACGTGCTGATTGAACATTGAAATGGAATCAACAGAGCATTTCGCTGAAAAAGCAGATGTTGAGGTAAAAATGAATTAATACAACAATAAATCAATATTCAAAATATAGAAAACAAAACCCTTAACCAGCAGTTTCTCGATTAAAAAAATTAGTATGTTATTTAATATACTATCGTTTTAACTTTTTAAGAATTATTAAGTTTCAATATTTACATACTAGTACAATAAGTGTTAGTGTAGTGTGTTTTATAATATTTTGACAATAGTCAAATTTACATTTTGTGCAAATTATTTTCAGAGCAATGTTTTTACTTTTAGTTTTTTGTGTAAAATTTAAAAATAAAATTAATTTCATTAAATAAAACAATTATAAATCAAAATTGTTCATTGCTAAACTATATCCTGCAAAAATATTTGCTGTTATTAGAAATACATGTTTGAGAGGCTGTGGCACATTTGAGGGCAGTTGCTTCATTTTTAGTAAATCACTGCTTTATTAAATTAAATAAAATAATAGTTGTTAGAGCCATTAGCAGAAGAAATTAGTAAGGTGTTAAAAATACATTCAGAATTCTAAATAAAGTAGATTTGCTTCAGCATCTACTTTAAAATAAAAACTATCTGTCAAACACATACTGCTGGTTAAGGATTAAGTAACAATAATTAGGCTCCTTTGGATCTTAAATTATTAGTGTTAATTAAGGTTAACCAATGCCGATACACTAACAAGAACTTCAATTGAATTATCTTATTACAGGCTTACGTAACCTTAGAGCAGCTTGCTCAACAATGTCAGATTGGCTCAAGATTAATGCAACTTCTGCAATTTTGTGGTTATGAAAATGTTTACTCAGTTGCTGATTTAAAAGCTGAAGCACTGGAAAGATGGATTCGACAGTCACATGAATTGATGGATGCCGAGATGAAGAAAAATGTTCTTGGAATGTACGTCACGATCCCAGAAAAATTCAAGATCTCACCGGGACAAGCAGCTGATCTAAATCGTCTCATAGCTAGATGCAAGCATCACACTAAGCAGCTAAATCAAAGAAATCAGCAGACTCTTGTCAATGTAAGACATCCTTCAACTTCTACTTCATCTTATTCAACTGTTAGTGATTCTTTTGACAAATCAAGTGAAACCAATTCATCTAATGCCAATTTCATTCCACACCAATCAAAAATTGAAGGCCAACTAACCAAGTGGGTGTCTAAACAAAATGAAGAAGGATTAAGAAAGCTGAAGATTAACCAGCATTATTCAGTGTCTGTTTATCAAAACCATTTATCTGCAAATAAGCAGGAATCATGGGCTGGACACATGATGTGCTACATGTGTTCAGAACGGGTTAAAATTATTTTCAATGATGAAAATGGATATGTTTTGTCCAATCTTCATCGTCACTTAAAAGCATGTGCTAAGAAATTTAGCAGCCATCTCTGCAGAAAACAAACAAAATTAAAAATTTGTTCAAAAAGTGTCGAGTCCACTTCTGAAATTGAAGTTTTGGCTTGTTCAGGTTCAATAGAAAAGCCAACCACAGATAATAGCTGACTAGTGTGGAACAGTGAACAAATTGCTCTATTTCTAATGAACATAAAAAAGTAGGTCTAAGACATATGAAGAAAAAACAAAATAAAGATGATTTCAGATCCCAATCAGTTAGACATTCTTCATTTTTTTCTCATTTTGAAAAAATTGCAGGTTCTCATTGCAAAGAACAAGATGTTGCAGGACACCATAGAATCAATTTTTCAAGAAAGAGTTGGTGTCAATGATATAGTTGTTACAAAAAAATAAAAAGTTTCATCAGTTCTAAAGCAAATATGGAAAACCTCAAATGAAAATTCAAAACAAAAAAATTATTTTGACAGCTCTGTCAAGGATTTTTCAATGCTTTTTACTAATGTGGCTTGGACCTTCCAAGTATCATGTCATTCAAGCAAATTTTGATTGTGGCATCCCGTCACTAAGGCAGCTTGAAAGGTATCTCAGCAGTCATCATGATAGTCCTAAAGAAGGTGAAGTTCGTATTGCAGCACTCGTTGAACATTTGCAAAAACATAATTGCTCTGATGTGCAGATTGCTTTGAGTGAGGATGCTACAAGGGTTTTGCAGTGTATCAATTATGACCAAAACACAAATTCACTTGGGTTTGTTTTGCCTTTAGATGAAGAAACTGGATCGCCTATAACAGAGTGTTATAAATTTCGGTCAATGGAAGATTTGTTACAATATAAATAAAATTCTGCAGTTGCAGAAAATATTTACGCTATTATGGCTCAACCATTGAAGAAAAATGTTCCTGCAATGTGTTTATGTGTATATGGAACTGATAACAGGTTCAACAAAGAGAACATTCTAAAAAGATGGTACTCAATTTTAAACATGTGTCAAGCTGCTGGAATTTCAGTAGCGACTATTAGTTCTGATGGTGATCCCAAAATTTTAGCAGCTATGTGAGAGCTACTGGGTCTATTTTCCATAATGCACAAACCTCTTCAGTGTCAACTCTATCCACCTATTATGGACTCTGCCTTTTTTCTTGCTTCAGGTAATCCTAAATTATTACCTTTTCAAGACCCAATTCATATTGTTGCCAAACTAAGATGCAGGTTAATTAAAAACAATTCTAGCCTGCTTATGGGAAAATATACTCCTACTGTTACACACTTGCAAGTCATTAAAGAGCAACATGGAAGGGCCAAAGTTAATCTTACTGATTATGATCTTTGCCCAAAAGATAAGATGAACTATGCATCTATCGAGCGGATGACCAATGATTCCATTCTTCAAAATTTAAGTGAAACTGAAAAATACACAGGAACTCTCGTATATTTGAAAATGACACGATACATAATCCAAGCATTTTTACAAGAACTCCCTATTGTTGAGAGAATATACTGTATGTGGTGTGCAGTGTATTTTTTTCGTTTTTGGAGGTATTGGCTTCAAAAAAATCGGTACACCCTTAGCAAACAATTTGTCACCAGCAATACCTACAAATGCATAGAAATAAATGCTCATTCTCTGTTGTTGTTGATTATAAAGCTCAAAGATAGTCCACATCACTCACAGGTTCAAGATGTTGTAACTTTATTGGGATCTCAACAATGTGAGAGTTTTTTTAGAGCATGTAGATCACGAAGTCCTATTAGCTCGACGATCATTAACTTCAGTGTTTTGGAAATAATGCATTTACTGCATAGGATTGAAACTGAAGCTTCTATAAAAGCCACATCAGAAATCAATTTTCCACAATTGAGAAAATCTTTTCACACACCTCTAAATGATGATTTACTGTTACTGAATAACAGCTGTGTAACACTTCCTAATGAGTTAGAAAAAATTATAAACTTAGCAAAACAGGGAGCAGTGGAACTTGCTACGTTGGTTGGAATGTTTGAAACTATTAAAGACCTTGTTCATAATGATGAACTAGCCAAGCAAGGAACATGTTCAATAATGTGCAAAAACAAAATGAAAATACAACCACTCGAAAGTCAGTTGTCTGAAAATTCTGCAATTTCAATTTTTCCTGATGCCCATGATCATGCACAACAGAACAGATCAAAACACAAAAGAAAAGTGTCAAAATGAAAAGAATGAACCTTGGTGGACTCCCATGCTATTTGCCAGAACAAAATGAGGACGTTGATTTGGACGAAAATGGTCCATGGGTTGAATACATAGTTTCTGGGAAAAAGGTGTTTATTCGCGAAACTACTGCAGTTTAGTTAATTTGTCAGAGACAATGTTTGTCTACAGATAGACAATTAAGAGTTCAAGGGAAGTGAATTTTTTTAAAAATCAAAGACTATCTTTAATACGTCGTAAAGCATGATTAATATACGGTAGTTAATATTTCAATGTCATTTTTTTTAGTTTACTTTAAAATTACTCGAAATTACTGCAAAATAAAGATGTTATGATGAAACACTTGTTAAATGTATATTTGATTTTAACATTCATGAATTAAATTGGAAAATGTATTGAGTACATTTTAAAATATTTTTAAAACAAAAACTGATTATCAAAAATCATTTATGAATAACTTAAACTTTTAGAAATCTTTAAACATTTCAAAAATCTAAAAAAATCCTTAAAAATCTCAAAAATCTCAAACAAATCTCAAAAATCTTGTAAATCTAAAGATTTTTTTTAGATTTTAAATCTGGTCGACTCAATGTGTGGTTGTCAGACTACAGGCTTTTACACAACGCTGGCACAACGGCATTACACACACAAATTACACACAAGAGGGAGCAAGAGATACGAGCCTTTGCAGAATTGCTTCAGCTTCACATTCATGAATTCATGTATTTAAAGTTCATTCAATTTTAATTTTTTACAATATGAAGTATTAAGATTAGTTATAGAAATCGTACCAATACTAGAGTAGAACAATTTTTTATTTAATAATTTAACAAAATTAATGAACAATTTAACATGCTCGGCAGCTCGGCTCGGTGCTCGGAGTGCAAGTCGGAGTGGAGTGGTTGTGGGTAGGAGACCGGAGAATAATCTAATCTAGATTTATGGTCTGGTCGATTACACACAATGACACACAAAATTTTTTTTATACACACCAGACTCAAATTACACACAAATCGTATAATTACACGCACATTGGCAGCACTGGGCATAAGTCATGGCAACTTTTTTTTTTCTCATAGCTAAGGGATGGTATCACAAAATGTCATATGTCTCGAGGAAACTGTTCATTCATAGTATACAGTTTGTTTCCTATTTTAGTGGACAGTTAATAAAACCCTTTAGAAGCGCAAAACTCTGATAACTAACAATTTATAAGTCTTCAAACCAATGTAAATAGTGCTTCTTTACATTTTGACAGATTAAAAAGTGCATTTTGTTCTTATAAGGCTATAAAAACTTGATGCATACGAAATTACTTGTTTCCTATTTAGTGGACAGTTCTATTTTAAGAGTTAAGGTAACAGCACACAATTCTCAGGAAGGCAGGAATATCATTCTTTGATTGTTTTAAGCTCATATGCAGTCATATTGAGAACTCCAGATTATTTCTGATATTGAAAAAGCTGTCTGATATTGAAAAAGGCAAAATCATGGCATTTCGAGAGAGTGGAAAGTCAATACGTGAAATTGCTGCTTTGCTGAACAAACCTAAGAGTACTATTGCTAGGTTTCTGACAGTGGGCAGTTCAAAATCGGCGCAAAAGAAACGTGATCCGAAGCCAAAGTTGACAAATCGTGACAAACAACACATCATCCGTGAAGCAACTCAAACTGGCCACTCGTGTGCTCGAATATGTGCTGATCTGCAACTTCCAGTAAAGCGCAAGACTGTGTGGAAGATTTTGTCCTCATCACCACACTTGACGTACACAAAAAAACAGGCCAAACCTCCATTAACTGCTGAGCATAAGAATCAACGTTTGGTTAGGTTAGGTTAGCTCCGCCCCCCCTGGAAGCTCTGCGAAAATGCGTGGAAATTAGACCAAGGAGACGTTTTCCTGTTACGTTACGAGGTCATCTCCCTGCGTCTCTTTTTCGCCCCCTCGGAGTAGTTCGATGCTACAATTTAGCCAGTTTGAACTGTTTCCACTGGGCACCACGTGGCGGTATGTAGCTAAGCCCAGCTTAGTTTTTTTTTGAGTTTTTTTCTTTTTTAGTTTTTTTTATCTTTTCTTTTTTTAGTTTTTTTTTTGTCCTTTTTATTTTTTTGGGATATTTGAAATTACAACTACTTTTTCGCACTTTCATTTTGGCGAAATATTTAAGAGTTCCGATTAACCTGCTGCTATGCCAAGAGTTAACTTAAATTAACCTAAGAAGTCTACTTTCCGCACTTTCATCCGGGCAAAATCCTTTATAAGTTCTGAATAATCAAGGGTTTGGCTAATATCTTGCTCAATTGATATCAATGCCTAACCATTTAGTCGTTCTTGGGTCATGCTGGTCCTCAAGTCATCCTTAATTAGCTTGAGTTTCGAAAAACTCCGCTCAGCAGACGCGACCGTTATAGGAATGGTCAAAGCAATGCGTAGCGCCACCGTGACGTTCGGGAAAGAATCTTGCAAGCTATTCTCGTATAGGAATTGCAAACTCCGAAGAGCAGAAGCCTTTGGTGGAATTATCAACTCAGGATGATAAATTTCAGGATGAGGAAGGTAACGTGAGTGACACAGACGGCTGCAGTGCCAATTAAAAAAAAAAACCGGGGGATCGAGGGCGCCTCACGGGGGCCCCCCTCACGTTCGGGGCCCTACGCGGATGCGTAGTCAGCGCATGCCTAAGAACGGGCCTGGTGCAGTCGTTTGCCGGCTGTATGTTAAGCGTGGAACCATAGATGAAGAAAAGATGGATGGGACACTCCATAGCTTTCCCCAGTGAGTGCGATTTTGGGGCGACATCTAGTGCTTTGCATAGTACTAAATGCAATCGTCTGCTTAGGTGTCATAGATCGTCTGCTTATTTGTTATATTAGATTAATAAAATAAAAAAGAAGGCTAAAAACAGTAAAATAAAAAATATGAAAAAAAACTTTTAAGCGCACATTTTTACCTAAAAAGCCACTAAAAAGAAAAAAATATAATTAAATGTGGGGGAAAAGTGTGGCGGCGCTTTTAATATTTTATTGCTAAAACGAAATACTACATATTAAAAAACACGCCACCTTTACCTTTTTTAATTATACATATCTTCTTTTTTTAAAAAATTTCTAAACAAAAGTTTCCTCTGGTTTAAACGTTATTTCATAATTGTTATTTTCCTCCTCTCTAAATTGAAAACCAATTTAAATATTTTTATATCCAATGTAGAAATAATTCATCTTGGTCTTGAAGGAGTTATTGTAATATTTATAAATTTTCAAATATATGTATAAGAGGTATCTAAAATTAAACTTTATGATTTAAAGCAAATTTTTGGAATTTAATGTAATAAAAAAAAATATGTTAAACTGTTATTATCAGAAAAGATAACTTTTCCTATTGATGATCGATGATTCTAATGTTTTAAAAAATATTAAATTAAAATGTCTTAAAGTGATTTAGAACAATTATCATCCTGTCATTTATATATTAAAAATATAGTTTTAAACATTAAAGCACACACAATTAGGATGGTTTTAATATCTTTTGTGAATAATTATCATATTATTAAGAAAGTGAGCAAGTCAATCCAAAATCATTTTTTAAAAACATTTGATCATGCATGCACCTTCATATAATGTAATTTCTTACCTTGAATTTTATTTTCTGTTCTGTAAGGTAAAAAAAATTCTAATTCCTAGAGTATGTTTGACGCCCGTTGGTTTCATGGTTGTAGAGATTATCGCGAATATACACAAAGACAGACATACACAGGTTGACTTTTATTACTATCGATTTATATAGAGATTTTGGGTATGAAACGATTAATTAATTGTTTAATGTTTTGATTACTGTTTAATTATTAAGTATTATGAATGCAGAAACTTAGAGCACGATAAACAACTTTTTAATATTTTTTGTAACATTAAACACTAAAATTTTTAAAAACATTCATATGTTATCCCTCATCCATGATTCATTTTGAATATACTAAAGCCTACAAAAACACTAAACAAATATTCATCCATCAATCGTAAAACAAGTAGTTAAAGAAAATTTAAAGATGTTGAACTTTTGCTAATTTCCTGTTCTTTCTTTTTGACTGTGCACTAGCAACAATTTCTTGATTTCTGAGTTTTAACATGTGATGTATTCATGGATAATAATCTTCAGTTTCTCAGCAGTGACTGTTTTAACATTTTCCTGGAATATGACATCTAAAATCATAGCTTTAAAAGTTGTTTCCATTACTTCAACACACTTATTAAAATTTGTTGTGGGTACACGAAGACCCCCACATTCACTTCCTTCTTTCTCCCTTGATCCTTTTAAAATCGTCAATAATTCATCGTCTGATGTCATAACCGAATCGCCTTTCAGAAGCTTTTCTTTGCATAATTCATAATGGTGAGATGTCATGACTTTAAAGGCAATATAACCTCTTATATGGTTTAGAACACTTTTTTTCATTATTGAAAAGTCTTCTTGCAAAATCAATTCATGAAGTGCAATGTTCTCTTCACTATCTTCAGTCTGTGCTTCTGTCACTGCACATTTAGATTCTGTACTGTCTGCCTTTACGTTTTCACAAAAAAGGAACAAAGGTTTGTCTAAATCATCCTCACAGTTTGACCCTTCAGGCATCGACATTAAACCAGCTGCGATAATGTTTCTTGCAAAATAACGGAACTGTTCTGCTGTCGGATTTTCACAGCTCCCACCACAAAATCTGATTTTTGAGAACATATTCTCAATGCAATCTTGATTGAATCTTGATGCTAGTAAGAATTTTATCATTTGAGATGACTGCAGTTCTTTCCACAAATGCAGAATAGAAGAAATTGTGAGTTGCCACCCTTGATACTTGGAGGTTGTGATTGCAACTGTTTTCTTTGATAGCACATCGCATACGTTTTACATCATTGATATTCTTGATGTTCAACGAATAAATAGTTGATCAATTTTTTCAATTACAATGATGTGTTCATTGCCTCAGGTGGCAGATTTTTCAGCAAAATCTGAAACCACATTCCAGTTGCAACAATGTGGCTGAACAGTTGAGTGGCTAGTTTAACTTTCATGTTTGAAAAAGCTACTGGATTCAGATGGTTTGTTGTGAGTTTTGGAACAGCTTTCAGTTCACTTTTCTGCTCTTCTAGAAAAAACTGTAAAATGTGCTTCCAGGATACACGTTGCCCATTCCACAAAATATCATGCTTTTGTAAGATATTCCGTAAGCAATTGATTAAATGTGGGGTATCGTAAAGCACAAAAATTTTCTTATTTTCCACAAGAAAATATGGTCTCGCTGTTGTTACATTCAACATTTTGACAACTTTTCTGTTGTTGCTGCCTTGATCACATACTACAGCTGTGACAATGACACCAATGCTAAATAATTTTTCCACTATCTGGGGAATGATTTTCGCTAACATGTCCCCGTCCATTGCATTCTTGACAAAATAAAAAGATAATGGTTGAGACCAACTTTTCGTCAAACCTTTAACCATAAAACATATTACATGATCAGCAATTTCTTTCGTTCTTCCAAAAGTTCCAAAATCTTCAAATCCATCCACCACATCTTACTGACGTGCGATACCAAAGAAGCATCGATACTTCCGGTATCGAGTACTTTAATAAAACACTCGATACCGATATCGAGTACTCAATGAGAAAGTATCGATAGTATCGAGTAAAAATGAGTATTTAATTAAATGGTAAAATGCATTTTTGAGAGGACGTCGAACCGATACTGGAGCACGTGGAGGCTAGCATCACTCATTACTATTAGACCTAATTACTATTACTAGGAAGCTATCATCACGTGTCCGAATCATTAGCTTTTTTTTTCTTATTTCCCTTGCGCCCATAGAGCAAGGCGTGAGCTCGACCTCGTTAGGAGAAATAAAAATAAACGCTTCGAAATATACCCAATCGGTAAGCAGCCACTGGAATAAAAGCGTTAACATATCAACAGATTCTGAATTAACGCTGAAAATCGCACATCTTCATTAGGTGCCTCATAGGTTTTTTCAGTATCGAGTATCGACATGCAAACTATCGATACTTGAGCCATATTACAATATACTTTTTGGTATTGGTATCGGTATCGGCACAACACTACCACATCTCTTCACTCATTATACTGTAGACTTGCTTTCAGTGACATTTCGTCAAAAACCAACACCACGTTTTCTCAAGATCTGTCATTGTCGAAACTTTTTTATGCAGAATTTCAAAATATTTTTCTTGAATCCCTGGTTCACATGGAACCTCACGCAACCACCTACGAAGAGTCCTTACAGCAGGTAAATGAAAAATCTTTAAAAATCTGTAGCTCTTTGCTATATGGAAATATAAGTTTAGGCACATTCTCCGAAGATCAGTTGGCCATCTTCTTCCATGTACAGATTTTCCTGACACATTAATTTGCATCTCAAAAAAAGTCAGAGCATAGCCACTCAAATGATGTGAAGCATATTCAACGAGTTTTCTTTTGACAATTTTCTGATTTTCTGCTTTCCTGATTTCCCCCTTTCTTTTTCCTCTGCTCATCCGTGAATAAGCGCGCTGCAAAAGTCTTTTTAACTTTTTTTATCTTGGGGTCCATTCAAATGATTTTTTAGAAGTTTTCACTTCAGGCTCATCCAACTTTGTTTCTACAGCTTGCAAACTTATCATTGAATCATCTGATTGACTAATATGAAGTGGCTGATTTTGGTCTGATGTTGATGCCTGTGGCTCCAGTTCTTTTAAGTGTTCAAAATATTCAGTAATTTCTTCATCAGATAATTTCACCCTCTGTGCAGCAGGGGTTAAACTTAGTGGTTCCAAATCTGATGTTTGACTGAATGATGGTTGGTTACAAACATCGAATAATGTTGGAATCGCATTCCAAATCAGCCATTTTCTAAAAAAAAGAAGTAACGGACCATAATAGTTCCGTGTATTTGACATTTTTAATTGAAAGTTTGCTTAAAAATCTTTATAAACCACAGAACTGGCAGTTAAAATAGCTGTACGCAAAAATTTGGTCATTATTTCATTAAATGAAAGATGGACAAGTTCTGTGATCTGCAGATTTAATTAGCAAGCTTGAATGAATTCTTGTAATTTTGGTTTGCTTCATTTTTTGGTACAATGAGGAAAAAAATAGAGACACACACACATACGTTAACGTTTCAATAGGTTCTTTATTGGTTAAATAGAATTATAAATAACAAATCAATTTTTTTCATGCAAATCAAATGTTTTCATGCAAATCAGTAATATCATGCTGTCAGTAACAATGCTGTGTCATACGTAAATTTTCTATGGTGTACTTACAAGAGTTCAATGCTGGAAGATTTAAACAAATTTTTTGTGCAGCTGACCCTGACATTCGCGGAGGTTGCATTCCAAGGATATCTTTTACCAATAGATTTAAAGTATACACTCCTATATGATGAAAATACCGGGTGGGCAAGAAATAACGTGAGGTGTTCAGAGCTCGCTAGCGGGAATTCTATTAGGCCAAATGCAGTACAATTTGGTGTATATATTTAGTGGAACATGCAGTTTCGATTTTTGCAAAAAAAAAAAAAAAAAATAGTACCTAAAGTCGCCATAGGGGCGCTTATTTCAAGAAAACAATGAATACATTTGCATAAGCGCGTTCCGTGTTGAGCAATCATGACAATAAAAGGCAAGGCTGCGGATTTCCCATCATTCACGAACGAATGGCCTGACGATGACGCTTACTCTGCCTGACCGGGCGTGAGTCAAGTTGTTTTATCAGAAGAGCGACAATGCAAGTGCTGCCCTTCATGAATTCCGGCGATTGAAAACGTTACGAAGAGGACCGATGAGCATAACTAACTTACGGAAAATGATTGAACGATTTGAATCTACCGGAAGTCTACGAGTGCAACCAGGCCGGGGACGTAAACGAATCAGGCGGCAACACGTTGAAGAAGTTGCAACTGCTGTTGTGGAACAGGAGATGAATACTGTGCAGGTTACCAGCAGTGCACACGCAATAGCACGCCAAACAGATATCCCATATTCGACGGTGAGGAAAATATTGCATAAGATATTGACATTTTATCCCTATAAACTCACACCTGTTCAACAATTGTTTCCTGGAGATGAACGTACCCGAACTGACTTTTCGTTGAGATTTTTAGCACATATGGAAGTGGATGATGCATGGCCATGGCAAATTTTATGGAGTGACGAGGCACATTTTTATTTGAATGGTGATATCAATACCCACAACTGCCGTATTTGGGCTGCATCAAATCCACAAGTGTTTCTGCCAACTCCTATGCATTCACCGAAACTAACAGTATGGTGCGGCCTTACTGCTTCTTTCATCATCGGCCCGTACTTTTTTGAAGAAATCCGTCCCCGTGGACCGGTGACTTGTTCCGTCAATTCTGCCAGGTATGCCGATATGCTTGAGAATTTTGTGATACCACGATTGCAGGAAAAGGATTGTCTGGATTCTACCATTTTTATGCAGGATGGTGCGCCACCGCACATCGGACGACAGGTGCAGCAGATCTTGCGAGAACGTTTTTCAGACAACAGAATAATTAGTCGTGCATTTCCCATGGTATGGCCATCCAGGTCGCCTGATCTCAACCCTTGTGATTTTTGGTTATGGGGATATTTGAAAAGCCTTGTGTATCAAGCACATCTTCCTGACCTCTCAAACATTAAAGGATCAAATAACGTTACATATCAGACTAAATAATGCAGATATGCTGCGAGCTGCCGTAGAAAATGTCGTGTACCGCATGCAGCTATTGGAACAGCACACTGTTGTTGCTCATATTGAAACACATTTGGAATTAAAAATAAAACATTGTTTATTGTTGTTACTAAAGTTAGTTTGTACGGTATTTGTTCATTTGACAATTAGGTATTCATTGTTTTCTTGAAATAAGCGCCCCCTATGGCGACTTTTGGTACTATTTGTTTTTTTTTTTTGTTTTTTTTTCAGAAATCGAAACTGAATGTTCCACTAAGTATATACACCAAAATGTACTGCATTTGGCCTAATAGAATTCCCGTTAGCGAGCTCTGAACACCTCACGTTATTTCTTGCCCACCCGGTATATAACTTTATACTATGCATTGTATTGTAACATTTGAGATTTTGTCTGTTAGAGGATATGCTATCAACTTCCTAGTGATTTTTCTCAATTTACTACTTTATCGTATTGAAGAGATTGGAACTGCACAACGAATTTTATTCATATAACATATCATTAATTTTTTTTTTTTCTTTTCACAATTTGATCTATACGTAAAATGCGTTTTTCCTAATACGTGCCAGAAAATAATTTTTCGTCAAAATGAGAGGCAAAAAATAGACAAACCGCGGATGTGAAATCCGCGAATGTAAAACTAGCGAATGTCAAGGGTCTACTGTAACTTGAATCTTTACTTTATTTCTTAACAGTTCATTCGGAAGAGCTCTGATTGGATTTTGATTTTTATGCTTGCACACCATTACTTAAACTGTCTGTCACATTATCTTTCAGCCTGATTCATAAATTGTGAAGGCTCAAAGTGATTAGCATAGAGTACATAACCTCTTTTATTTAATTCAATATGGTAATCTGTGAGATCAGTTCTCCGAGAATTCGCGATCCATTGCAAGCACCTGTTAAAAAAGACCTTAAAAGACTTTATAAAACAAAAACAACCGTAAGCCCTTATTCCATTATATATTCCATTAATTCAAATTGAAATGTTGAGATGTAATTTATTATAATTTTTTGATGATATAAACATTTTAATGATACCTTAACATAAAATCTATGTGTACACAATTTAAAAAAGGAAAGAACCGAAAGACTCTGCTCAATGAAAGTTTGTCTGGGCGTGTCCAACTGAAATTGTAAATTTAATTGGACACGCCCATTCAAACTTTTTTTGAACACAGTATAGATGTACTTAGAATAAGAAATGGTTTCCAAAAAATTAAGACACCAAATTTAAGAACAAGTACAGAAATTTAAAATAATTTATAATTTTGAAGTAAATCTCATTTTAAGGAACATGTTAAAATTTAGATTGAGAAATTATTCAAATTTAAATTAATTGACTTTGATAAGAATGTATAATTTTATATAGATATTTTTAAATAAATTTTTAACTAATTTAATTTTAATTTAATTTAAAATGAAAATGTAATTAAAGTTTCGTTTTTTTGTGTTGAGATTCATTATCAACAAAAATTATAATACTCCAAATATATTAAAAAGAAAAGAAGCAATCAGTAAAAGGAAAAATTCAAATTTACCGCTTACGATCTTTTGGATAACGAAAAAATTATAAATTACTGTTTTTGGCTCTAGCATTTCTGCAATTAAAAGCAGCACAAGCTTCACCACCATCGTATTCGCCATGATTGTAAGAATTTGCAACTGAAACTATTTTATTTCCCAGACAGCGTGGAACAAACTCTACGGAACGTAACAGCGGAGCGTAACTTGTCATGTGACATTCGTACTTTTTATGTTCCGTTCCGTTGTGCGTGCGAGTGGCCCCAAGTTGGTGGCGTTGCGCGCCAGAAACTGCGTCCCCTCCTCCATGGCGGCAATTTTACCTTCCACAGTGACGGTGTTCGATGTTTCCATCGTTCCTAACATGTTCGTTCCTACTATGTTACCATCGCTTGCCGCTTCTTCCATTTTGGTTGTTGTTCTTTGATGGCACCACGAGAGACGAGACGAGACTAGCGCTTAGAATGCAAGGCGATCTCCGTGTTATTCTTTCCTGGCAAAGCAGCCCAATCTACTTGTTCGTTCCTCCCAGCAACATGGATATTTTCGATAGTAACTTTAGTGCTCTCGTTATATCTGTCAGTTATATTATTCATTTTTTGTAAATAACTTAAGAATCACGAAAGGAATAAACACAAAATTAAAGAACATTATATTTATTTAATTTAAATAACATAAAAAATATGTATTTATTATCTGAAATATTCAAATTAAAAAAAAAGGCAAACAAATAATAAAAAAAATGGAGGAAATGGAATATGTTACAAAAATAAGTTATTGTGAAATTATTTACTTAAAAATATCTTATTTATTCTTAAACAGTATACGCAATTGTTAAATTATTTTTACGCTCAATAAAAGTTATTCCTTTTTCAGTAGTATTTGTAATTATATAAATATACGGGGCATTCCTTTAATAATGCGATCTTTAGGCAAGTTTTAGCAATGTGTTGTAGATCTTTATCATCGACAGATAAAATAGTTAATAAAATTATTAATAAGTTATTGCAGTCCTTTTCTTGCATACCTTTAAAGCAGAACGCACAGGCTTTCATTAAATTCTCCGCTCTTTTATTTTTATCCTCATTAAAGCAAAATGAATAAAATGAATAGTTATAAAAGTTTTTCTCAATAAAGATATTTATTTGCGATCACATGTTTTTCATATTTAAAAGTTTAATTGTAAATTCTATATATAATTGAAAATTCAATATTTTGCAATTATTTAGCCAAAACTGAATGTAGAAGGTAAAATCTACAAGTTTTCGCTTTATACCGTTTTAATTTTTTACTGTTACATTACTATGTTTACTGTTTTACTTTTTTGTAATATGTTACATGATCACAAAAGTTGTAATTTTACTAAATTATCAAACTATTTAGAGAATAAATAACATTTTCAGTTTACTTTTAATATCCTATATATTAAAAAGCAAAGCACTTTTTTAAGAGCAAAATCGGCACTTGTGCACATGCGCATTGATCATTGTTATCGTCGTTAATTGTTGTATGTAATTATTATTAATTTGATCATCAATGCTAGCAAAGTAAGAACCCGTGACGTCTTTGTGGTGAGGATTGTTTATGAAAACACAGTTGTTTGAGGTCAAATTTTGGCGGGTTCCATCTAGTTTATAAAATTACAAATACTGTTGAAGAAAGAATAACTTTTATTGAATGTAATTATTTAACAATTGTATATACTGTTTAAGAATAAGTAAGTTATTTTTGAGTAATTAATTCACTATGACTTATATTTATAACACATTCCATTTTCTCTATTTTTTATTTTTGTTTGCTTCTTTTTTAATTCGAAGATTCAGATGATAAATAAATATTGTTCTATGTTATTTAAATTAAATAAATAAAATATTCTATAATTTTGTGTTTGTTCCTTTCGGGAATCTTAAGTTTATTTACAAAAAAATGAATAATATAACTGACAGATACAACGAGAGCACTATCGTTACTGTCGAAGGTCATAGGGTGTTAATGCTGGTGGGAGGAAACAAGTAGATTGGGCTGCTTTGCCAGGAAAGAATAACACGGAGATCGCCTTGCGTTCTAAGCGCTAGTCGAGACGAGCAGGGTGAACCGAGGGAGGGGTGAACCACTCGCAATGTATTATGGGATGACATCATTAGTTTCCTATTGGTCCAGATGCTCCGCGTAAGCCACGGAAAGCACGGAAAGTTGAACTCCGTTCAACTCTCCGCTCCGCAGGCTTTGCGCCGACCTTGAGCTTGGTGGGGAGGGCTAGGGAGGGGTGTGACGTCACAATTTTACGCTCCGCTGTTACGTTCCGCAGAGTTTACGCATATGTGGGTTCCATGAGTTTACGGTTTAGTACTACGCAAACAGCCAGAGGGCGCCACTGAAAAAAAAAATTCACGGGCGAAGCATAGGAGTGTCCCATCCATCTTTTCTTCATCCATGGTGGAACCCACATATGCGTAAACTCTGCGGAACGTAAATGCGGAGCGTAACAACTTGTCACGTGACATTCGTACTTTTTATGTTCCGTTCGGTTCCGTAGTGCGTGCGAGTGGCCCCACGTTGGTGGCGTTGCGCGCCAGAAACTGCAGCACCGTCTGGGTGATAGGTTTTTGCAAGCTTTGTACATGCTTCGTGCTCCTTGGCTGACATTGCTGCTCTCAATTATCATTGTATGGGTGGCCTACAAACTTCATTCAATAAATTATGGATAATGGTTTCCCACGTGGCCTTTTTTAAATCAACGTCTTTATATTGTTTGCGACGCTTATCGTAGAGGAAAGGATGTTTCCTCTACAATTCACCTAAACATTATCTTGACATTAGTGAGCTTGATGAACTCTTCAGTGGTGACACTCCAGTCGTCCTAGCTAGTGACCTAAATGCCAAACACCCAAGCTGGAACTCCAGAACGCAGAATTACAACGGCATGATTCTCTATAGGTACATACAAGGTAGAGATGATATCATCGCTGTTGGGCCTGTGGAGGACACCTACTACTGCGACCACTCCCCTAGTAGTGACGTTTTGGACATCTCGCTCTTGAAGGGTTTCTTCAAACCGTACAATATCTTCACGATTGATGACCTTTCTTCTGACCACAAGCCTGTGGCGTTGATCTTTGACAATGTCGACATAAATTTCCGAGAGGAACTGATACATCATCAAGACTGGAAGCTCTACAAAGATATTCTTAAGGAATATGGCTGCCATCTCGACGTTACTTACTGTACAGAGGACATCAATCAACGTGTTGAAGACATCACCAGATGTATTAACAGTGCCATAGAAGCTAGTAAGTATCCATCAGAGAATAAACCTCCTCATCGAATCCAACTCACTCCTGGAATCCAACGCCTAATTTCTGAAAGAAACAGGACTCGTAGACTATGGCAACGCTATCGTGAACCTTGGCTCAAAACCAAGTATAACAGGCTAGTGCGAAGAGTCCAAGAGGATATAAAAGAGCTTCGCGACGCTAGATGGAATGAAAAACTCAAAAGCTTGTTGGCTCGCGACAATTCCATTTGGAGTATGGTCAGAGCTTTACAGAAGAGGAAGAATGATACGCTTCCTCCACTACGTACTCCACAAGGTGACTATGTCCAAACTGATCAGGACAAGGCCCAAGTCATTGTAGATTCACTGGAAATGCAGTTTGTTACTCCTACCAACGATAAGCCCGAGAGCCAAATCATGTCTCATCGTGTGGAAGAAGGTATTGTCAACTTTGATGAAGTCCTGCAGCATTTAACAAAATACAACATCGAGGCTGGAGAGATCGCCAACATCATAAGTAAACTGAAAAAGAAGAAGGCTCCAGGGAAAGACAAGGTGAGTAATAATGCCTTTATGAATCTCCCAAAGAACTTTATTGACTTTCTCACCAATATCATTAGCGACTACTGGAAATTTTCTTACTTTCCTGTGGCTTGGAAGAATCTATTGTGTTGAGTATCCCCTAGCAGGGGCAAAATCCTGCAATTCCGGCGAGTTACCTACCTATTAGCCTGCTACCCACGATGTCCAAGGTGTAGGGGAGAATGATCCTCGTCAGATTCCAAGATCACTGTCTAGCAAATGACGTTTTTCGGGAAGTGCAGTTTGGCTTTCGTGCTGCCCACTCTTGTCCGATGCAGATATGGAGGCTCGTTGAAGACCTGAGCACCCCCCTGAACCTATCCAGGTACTGTGTGGTGGTATTTCTCGATGTCAGTAAAGCTTTTGACCAAGTGTGGCATGAGGGCCTTGTCTACAAAATGATCGGAGACGGATTCCCTGCCGATTTGATTTTGATTGTGAAATCCTTTCTTGACGGCAGATCCTATCAAGCCAAACTTGGAGAATATCTTTCCACACCCCGTGTTGTAAAGGCCGGTGTCCCTCAGGGTTCTGCCCTCGGGCCTGTGCTATTTAATTACTTTGTACATGATTTCCCGAAACCCGTTAATTGTAATCTCCATTTTTATGCGGATGACACTGCCATTATGACATGGGCACACCAGCCGGCTCACGTTATCACGCGCCTGCAGTGCGCCTTGAAGCAGTTCGAAGACTGGTTTAACTGCTGGAAGTTGAACCTTAACGTCGGAAAGTGCAAGGCTTTGTACCTCAATAGGAAGCTTAAGCATCCCCCAGATTCTCTTGTTCTGTTCAATAAGAAACTGGACTGGGTGGACAACTACAAGTATCTGGGAGTTATCATTGACTCAAGACTCTCATGGAACCAGCATATGTCCTATACTCTGAATAAAGCGAAGAGGGCTAAGTACAGTATCATAGCTCTCATGGGTCGCAACAGCGCCCTCAGCATTGACAACAAGCTACTTCTGTACAAATCGATTATCCGGACCATACTCCTCTATGGCATGCCTGCGTGGGCGACTATCTGTAAAACCAGATAAAGTGAACTACAGTCATTCCAGAATGTTACCCTGAGGACCATTGCCCAGCTGGACAGAAGGACGGTGAAAAACCAATTCATCCACTTGGATTTAAACATGGCCCATATTGGAAAGTTTATACAGGATCTCCTTTTGATTATGATACAGAAGATGAAGACTCACGACAATAAGCTTGTGAAAGGGATACTGAAGAACTCAATGAATATGAACTGGCATACTAAATATCGTAAACCGAGGCACGTTCTTGACATCAATTTTGAAGATATTAGCAACGTCTCTTTCTCAGACTACTGGAAGATGTGATAATCTTATTTCTCCTTGTATTTTTTTTATTTCGTTTGTTTTTTGTTTCTGACAATCGTCAATCTTATTTTCTTTTTTGTATAATTTGGAAGACCGCTTGGGTTGGTTAGGCTTCTTGACTACCTCAGTATATTTCATTTGGAGTTTATTCTGGTTGGATGAGCTTTGTGAAAGCGCTGCTTTCGTCCCATCCTAACAAATGTACACTTCACTGTTCGATTGTCGATTGTCCCAAGTTAGTAGATCAGATTGACATCACACTACTGCTGCTACTCCACGACGATTCTACCACTCGACGGACGACGACGTACCTATTGCAATCTGGACGACTTTCAGTACATCGGTGGATTTTCCAAGAGGACTAAAAAGGCAGGACTTTCTTAAGTCATTTAAACTGAGTCGGTTTGAGTAGGTGCGTCCTTCTAAGGACGGCAAAACCCAGCACCACACCTGCTTCATGATGACATCAGGCGCTACGTCAAAATCTCCTTCATGCACTGTTAAGTATGCTGATGGTAAAGTGTTACCTTGTGAACTGGCCTACAAAGACGCGTGTAAGGATCCGAGATTTCTGGCATTTGACATTATTATTAACGGACAACTTGAGGCATTACGTACTGAACTGAACAAGAAATATCTGGAGTTAGAATCAAGGGTGGAAGCGCTCTCTAAGGAACTTGGTAGTAAAATTGATAGTTTAAAAAGTGATATTCAAAGTGCTAGTTTAGAGACTGCCAATGGCTTTGCTAACCTTGGAAATATTATCAAGGAGTTTATGGGCTCTCCCGTTACTTCTGATTCGCCCATGATAGTGGTAAATCCTGATCCAATACATAATAATGAAACTGTTTCTACCTGCCTGGAAGCAGTCAACGAAGGAAACTCCTCACTACGAACTAGCGTCAAAAGAAGGCACGAAAATGATTCTGCTGAAAGTGATGGAGGTAACTGGCGTATTGCCCAGAATAAAAGAAACAAAGGTGGTGTTAGGATAGACAACATTCAGTCCACTGTCGATATAAAAAATGGTGTCTCTGTAGCCCTACGAGGTAACAAAGCTAAGCGTGGTTATTCCCAAAGCAATGTCACCCATGGAAAGGGAGTAATTTACATTCCTCCGATTATTATTCGTCATCACGGAAAACCAATCAGGGAAATTCTAGAGGAAATCACAAAACATGTATCTTTAGATAAAATCATCTGCCACACTGGTCGTAAGGACACCATTAAAATTAAGTTTCTGGAGTAAAGAGTAACGATGTGCTAAAAATCCAGCTAAAATCAGAAAAGCTGCTGAAATACGTTGTCCGAAATGTTGACACAACGTATGACCTGGAAGGCTTTTGTGATGACCTCAGGAAGGCAAATTATTTTCCTGAAAAGGCAATCAGGCTGAAAAAAGCCAACGGTTCCGTTGAAATGCCACTGGTGTTCTACTCCAAAACACTGAGCACAATAAGTCATTTTTGAGTTTAAAGCGTGTCGGTCCCCTTGCTGTTATTGTTGAATTATTTAGAGGCAACAAAAGGCCCTTACAATGTTACAACCGTTTACGTTTTGGCCACGTCTCCCAAGGTAGCACCGAATCGCCTAGATGTAACAAGTGCGCAGGTGACCATCAGTCGAGGGACTGTACAAATGTAAAGGGTAAAGACCCCCCTAAATGTATTCGTTGTGATGGTCAGCATACTTCAAGTTACACCAAGTGTCCGAAATATCCCCAAGTCAAAAGGATAAAAAGCACTAAAGTAGTTGATGGCAGAACCTATACTTCAGTCGCATCCAGCTCTTCTCATTCAGATGCGGTCGATCCAATCCAATTGCGTAGCATTTATAGAAGTCTGGGTAACCTTCTTAACCTCTGTAAGGAAAGTGGCAACGTACTGCCACAGGTTGCGTCCCACAAAATCAAGAACTGACCATGGACAGACACCACTACAGAACAATTACCCACGGAAAGCTTCGTTGCAATATATTGAACGCCAGGGGAATCTATCGGAAGCGCATCGAATACTACAATTTCATCATTAATTGGAATATTGTCATAGCTTTCTTGTGTGAGACGCACCTGAAATCAACTCAAGCTTTTAACTTGCCGGGTTATCATGTTTATCGAAAGGATCCACCTCTGGGTAACAACGCCAGTCAAGCATTTGGTGGAGCAGCTATCATTGTCAAAGATGGCATTGATCATCGTGAGACTGTCATTCCAAATTATGTACGAATGGAAGCTGTTTCCGTGATAATAAATGACGCCGACGCAGGTGAAATTAAATTCACCTCTTTGTATAATTCTCTTAGGCACAAGCTCGGACCGTGCGAGCTTGATGAGCTGCTCTCTGGGCCCGTTCCAGTGGTTATGGCGGGAGACTTTAATGCTAAGCACCCTGCATGGAATTCCAAATGCTCCAACCAAAATGGCAATATCCTCTATGGATATACTCTAAACGAGATTGACACCTTTGTTGTTGGACCCCTTGATGAGACGTACTACTGCGACCATTCTCCTGTCAGCGACGTGCTGGACGTTGTAGTTCTTAAAGGATTCTTTAAGCCCTATAATATTTTCACAGTCGACGACTTATCCTCTGACCACCGTCCAGTGATGCTTATCTTTGAGGGCTTGAACATCGATGTTAAGATTGGGCTTCGCTCTAAACAAGACTGGAAACTCTTCAGGGATATCCTTAAAGAAAACAGCATTCCATATATGGAGGTTATTGACAATGAGGATATTAATGCAAATATCAGTTCTATTACTCGTGTTATCAATGATGCTACAGCTTCCAGTACTTTCATTAGTGATCGAAAGCGTCCTGAACATCTCGACCTCCCTACTTACATCAGGCGTCTCATACTTGAAAGAAATTCCTATAGAAGGTTATGGCAGCGTTTCAAGACGAAATATAACAGGCTAGCTCGCAAGGTCCAGGAGGAGGTAAAATCTTTACGTAATCAAAGATGGAGCGAAAAGCTAAAGTCCCTGTCAGTCCAGGACAACTCGCTCTGGGGTACTGTAAGGGCTCTAACAGGAAACAGACCCATCAACTTACCGCCGCTGCTTACCGCAAATGGCAATGCTGTCACGGGTGATCAAGATAAAGCTCAACTGATCGCGAATCCCTGGTTAAACAATTTACCACTCCTGGTGAGGACAACCCGGATAATTTCCCAAATATTCGCCTTGTCAACGATGGATGTATCGCATACGAGCTAACTCATCGTATTTCTACTTGTGAGGACACTATTGGTGTTCACGAAATCTCCGATGTCATCAAGCATCTTAAAAGCAGGAAAGCAGCAGGTATCGATTCCATCACTAATAGCACTCTCAAGAACTTACCTCCTAATGTTGTTGCGACTATTACCAGGGCCATGTATGACTGCTGGAGACATGGTTACTTTCCTGTCAAGTGGAAAGAGTCTGTTATCGTTACCATACCGAAGCCTGGTCTAAACCCTGCTCTCCCTGTCAGCTATAGGCCTATAAGCTTGTTACCTATGCTATCAAAAGTGTTTGAACGCGCCATTCTTAAGAGATTCAACGACTTCTGTGTGGCTAACAATCTTGTTCGTGGAGAGTAATTTGGCTTTCGACCAGGTCACTCCTGCCAACTCCAGATCTGGAAGCTTGTTGCAGATTTAAACAGTCCTCTTAACTACGCTAAATATGGTGGTCTTGTATTTCTGGATGTCCGAAAAGCTTTTGATCAGGTTTGGCACGACGGCCTAATACACAAAATGATTACTTGTGTATTTCCGGACGATCTTATTGCTTTGATTAGATCCTTTCTGTCGAACAGGATGTTTCGTGTAAAGGTTGGCTGCTCCATGTCAAACCCGTGTGACGTCAAAGCTGGTGTTCCCCAGGGTTCTGTTCTTGGCCCTGCACTCTTCAACTTTTTCATCCATGACTTCCCAACATTTACAAAATGCAAGCTATATCTGTTCGCTGACGACGCGTCCATCATGACCACTGCTCGCGTTCCCGCTCATGTCATATCTGAATTGCAGAATGCCTTACATCAGTGCGAGAAATGGTTTGCTAAGTGGAGACTCAATCTAAATGTTGACAAATGCAAGGCAATGTTCATTACAAAGAAACTTCGGAAACCCCCGAGTCCTTTCTTCCTTTCTGGTAGAGAGCTCGAATGGGTAAAACATTATAAATACCTCGGAGTGGTAATAGATGCCAAGCTAAATTGGGGCGAACATGTCTCCTACGCCATCAACAAGGCAAAGAAGGCAAAGTTCAGTCTGGTAGCTCTTCTGGGGCAAAACAGCGCGGTAGCATTGGACTGCAAACTATTGCTGTACAGGACGGTAATCCGAACCATCTTGCTTAATGGTATGCCTGCCTGGGCTACAATCTGTAAGTCCAGATGGAAGGACCTCCAAACCTTCCAAAACATTACCTTGAGGACATTTGCCCAACTTGACAGGAGAGTTGCAACAAATACTTCTATTGCCGACGATTTTGAGATACCTCCCATTGGTAGCTATGTACAGGAGTCACTGAAGAAGTTTCTTCCGAAGATTAAGGACCATCCCAATCCTCTGGTTGCAGATATTCTGGAGTATCCACTCACGTTTAGAAGTTTCCTCAGGCATCGCAGGCCTCGACACGTCCTGGACATCAATTTTGACGACATTCAAAAAGCCATCCTTCCCGACTACTGGATCTCATAGCTTCTCGTGCCCCTCGTCAATCAACAATCAACTTATTCGTCCTTATAGGAAAGGACCCAATCTTATCCACTGGATGACTTAACTAGGTCTCATCTGGCTTCTTGCCTAGTTCAGTGTACTTCCCCTGGTTACTTCCTGGATGAGTATGGCAGTGAAAGCGTTGCCTTCGGACCGCTCGTTTCGTTTTTCCCTGCGCTGTTCGATTGTCGATTGATTGTCCCCAGTTAGCTCACTCCGTATACTTCCTTGGGCTGCTGAACGATGAAAGCAAGGCTTTCGAAAAGCGCTTACAGGTCGTATTTTTCCTTATTCTTTTGTTTTTTGTCCTATTTTTTTGCCTTATTTTTCATTTATTATTTTTTCGTTTCTTGTTACCTTGTTGTCGTAAAAGAGTATCCTCTAGTTTATTACTTAACTATTTCTATCCACATAAGATTTTATTCCATTATTCGAAATTCAATGACGATTGGCCTTAAGCTCACATGTCACCCAATGGCCAATTAGACATTGTTTCAGTTGCGCTTCAGACTTGCCAGGTATTAACAGAGGTGGGTTCTTTATCTTAGCGACTTCGTTAGCTGGCTGACATTGATCAAGGCCTCCTAAATAACAAGGCCCGGACACTATGAGCTGATGACGTCACAAAGGAGGGAAGAGAGAAAACAATGCAAGGAGGAAAAAAGAGAGCTCGTTAGCAAATAAAAGAAAAACATCGATAGACATTTACGAGTTTTTCTATTAAACATTTTTCTATCGAAAAATGGAAAAATTCTGCGACCTGGGTTCGAACCAACGATATGACATGAGTAGACCCAACACCACCTAGACAGAAGGCCTGCGCCCAAAAACGTCATACATTGTTACATCAGACTAAAGCGGCTATTGTTAATCGTATTTCTACCAATAATAAGCCTTAAATTTGGCCATTTGATGATGATGTAACAATGTATGACATTTTTGTGCGCAGGCCTTCTGTCTATGTGGTGTTGGTAGATCGCTCATGAGCTGCTTTCAGTGCCACCAACGCGTCCCCATTTGAAAGCCTGTCGGCCATTGCTTTGGCTGGCAAAAAATGGCCTTCATCGTATTTTACGTTTGAAGTTTGCGTAGACAAATACAGTAAAACTCGATGCCGATTTCTTGTCCAGCTTTAAATTGTAGTAATAGATGTATTGAAGGTTCACCACTGACCTTTCACAAGTGTGTTTTTATCTTTCTGCGTCTTAAAATGTTTTTCTCATGTAAGAAGCCTGGTCATCTTTTATATCGTGGTTGTTGATACATAAAAGATGTCGATATTCAACCATGTTACCGTCGTTTCAGTGATACCAGAATGATTGTTTAGAGGTATTTATGAAATTATATACCGCATTTATTAAAAAAGTATCGAAATTTGGGAGAGGTCGCTTAAGAAATTTCAGACTACAAGCACGATGTTGGTGGGGAGGGGGTGCGCTTTTTTTCTCAGCTGGCGACAAAGCTGCTTTCTTTCTTCACGTAGCCTACGAAAAGACAGGCACCGGAGCGGAAAAGTCACCTGAACATGGTAGGCTGATCAACAATCCAACCTTCATTGTTTTCAACAAACGAAAAAATATTGATTCTTAAAATCCAAGATGGAAACAATGAGGGTTCATTGTTATTCAGCCTAGGATGATCAGGTGATTTTTCCGCGCCGTGGCCGGTCTTTTTCGTCGGCTACGTAAATATCAGGAGTGATGTCGGCGTCAGATAGGTATCAGCTTCCCGTGTAAATCCCAACAGCACTGTCTCCGCATTTATTCTTATGCGATTGAAAATGACGCCGCGTCCCGATAACTTTTGCAGCAAGTGTGCACCGGCACTTAAACAGCGGGGTCGCGTTTAAACGGGAGTATCATAACCTCTTCAATTAAGAAACCATGGCTATGATCACGGCCTTCTAGAAACTACCAATCCTGAACATGGAAAAAATAAAGCATTATTACGTCGAACTGGTGCAACGCCTCTTAAAGATAAGGCCTGAGCGCGAAAACGTCATACATTGTAACATCATCATCCGAAGATACGTTTAATCGCATTACTACCAATAATAAGCCTTGAAATGCAATTAAACGTATCTTCGGATGATGATGTAACAATGTAAAACGTTTTTGCGCTCAGGCCTTATCTTTAGGAGGCGTTGACTGGTGGTGCTCGAGGCCAACGAGAGACAGACCAGGGCACTCCAAAGTCACCTGATCATCGGGGTCCGGGCAACAATCCATCCTTCATTGTTTCCAACAAACAAAAAAATACTGATTGTTAAAATCCAAGATGGTGACAATAAAGAATGAATTGTTGCCTGGATCCCGATGATCATGTGACTTTTGAGTGCCCTAGCAACACGTCATACATTGTTACATCATCATGCGAAGATATAATTTAGGGCTTATTATTGGTAGAAATGCGATTAAACTAACCTCGTATGATGATGTAACATTGTATGGCGTTTTCGCGCTCAGGCCTTACCTTTAGGAGGCGTTAGCCCTAGCCTGTGTCTCGTTGGCCTCGGGTGTTGCTATTACAGAAGTTAGTTCAACGTCACAGTGTAGTGCTTCAACAATACATTATTGACGTCATGTTCAGGCTTGATATGATCATCCAATTTAGCGCTTTTTATTTACGAATTAAATCGCATAAACTGTTTGTACAATAATATTCTGTATGTAAAAAGGCGTCTTGCATGCCTCTTCATATGAATCCTTGATAAAGCCAGGAATAAAAGGCAAAACCGGTCGGAATTCTGTGTGATTTCTTTCTCGCTATATATTGCAAGGCCTCCATCAACTTTATCAAGAAGGACTGTATAGAGTACACATCATTTCATAACGTTTCGGTAAACATTCATTGATTGGTTGGATACAAACTAAGGTGATTTGATAAAGCTACGCAAGTAATATATTTGTGATTGGTGGAACACGATCATGATTGGTAGAATGTGATGAGCGAATCAGAGAAATAAGAATACTAACAAAAGAAACAAGTGGCAGTAAAATGATAAAATTACAGCGATAAATAAATAAATGAATAAATAAATAAATAAATGACACAGAGAGTAAAGGAAAGTGAGAAATTAATAATACAAAACAAAATAGTGTCATGCCGTCAGATTAGATTAAATCATAATAATCAATCTGATGGCATAACACACGAAGACGGGCTGGCAAAAAGCCGACGCGAGCGAATAGCAAGGCGGAGAGGGAAGGTAAAGTGGAGAGCGAGCCCGGAGCCCCTCAGCGAGAATAGGCATTCCACAATGCCATGAGAGAAAATAAAGCATTCTCATTGGTGTTGCATAAACGAATGCTTAATGAGCTGATTAAGGGTGGATATAAAGCAAAGTGGAGGAGGTTTGAAAGTGTGCCGACCCCAGCCTAATGACGGAGCAGAACGGTGACGCAGCATGGTTGAAGAAACCATGCCATTTAAAGAAAAAGGAACGGAAGAATGCCGGAAAGAGGAGAACTTTGACGGGTAAAAATAGTTCTAGGCCGAAGTTAATAAATATACATTCTTCAAGTTTTCAGGGATTGGAAGTTTCTTCAGCTGTCACCGATTCTGCCACAGACACTTTCTCGAGTTTAATCCATCCTCATATCTCGTCTACTGACCCAGGCGAAAGGTTACGAGAAAACCTTGCTTCATCCCGTGTAGGACGTCACTGTGGGAATCAGCATATAAGGTAAGAGAAAATTAAAGATAATTTTAATTCTGACTTTTCATTGAAGGATCATTTCTTCCCGGCTACCCACTGCCAGGAGAAGGCATATTCGGAATTCAAGGGACGCAAGCATCGGAAGCGAAGAAGCTTGGTGGATACTTCGTTTCGGTCCGACGTGAGTTCCGTTTCTCCGAGGGACGCTGCCCAGCCGACGGACGACATCCTAGTGGACCATTATTCTACCCTACATTACACAGAGAGGTGCAACATGATCCGTCCTACTTCCCGAGCCTATTGAGAGGAAACACGAGGCGAAGATTGATTCGGACGATTCATACAGTAACCCATTTTCTCTCCGGGAGGACCCTGTGTCGTCGCTTGATAAGCAGCTCCACGTCGCAGGTGGTGGTCACATAGCAGCTTCATCGCTGTGTTAGCCTTACCTGGCCTCTAATGTTGCAGTGTGCGGTAGGGTGATTAATAATGGGAATTTCCGTCAGTTAATTTCTTGCCAGTCTTCTTACGATCTTGCTTTATATCTATCTTTCATTTAGTTCATTTTGCTCTTGTGGCAACGTATTAATTGATTCATATTTTTCTTTTCTCTCTTTGAGTAGGCACGGGCCGCCCGTCGATTTACCATTCGTGGTCGCCGCTTTTACGTTGCGCGGTGCCAGTATCGTCTTCGCTCTCGTCATCTGCCACCAGCTCGCTCGAGGAAGAAACTCCATTAGATTAACGGATTTAGTAATTGTTTCTTACTAGGCGCATTCTGTTTAATAATAATCACTCATTTGAATGTAAATAATTAATTTTGTATGAACCTATCCTTTAAATTATAAAGGAAATTCTACACCTTCTAACGTACCCGTTCGTGACACCTTGAGCATCCTTGAACATCTCTTGTTTTCTTCCATCTTCCCGAAACAACAATCTATTGAACTCCTTTTCATCTTGTCCGTCATATCCACCCAAAACTACTTCTTCAACGGCACCGCCTATTCCAAGACTAATGACCTAGGCATGGGTTCCCCCCCTTAGCAGTTTCCTATCCGAAGTTTTCCTCCAACACCTCGAACAGACCCACGTTACTCCTTTGCACCATCCTATCCTATCATCGATACGTCGATGACACCCTTATCATCTTTGACTCCCTTACCACCTCCCCCACCGCCACGCCACCATCTTCAATTCCTTCCTCCCCCATGCACAATTCATATTTGATACTGAATCCCATAACTCCATCCCCTTCCTCGACGTGACTGTTTCCCGTAACCCACATTCTGACCGTCTCTCCTTCACTGTCTTTCGCAAACCTATCACCCTCATCCAATCTTATTCACGCTTCTTCATCCCACAGCTTGCTTCCTTCCGTTTCCTTGTTGATCGTGCCCTTAACCTTCCCCTAAGCCCTTCTTACAGATCCAACGAGTTTCCCAACATCCATTTCCTCGCCTCCACTAACGGCTACTCCTATTCTACTATTTCCAACCTAATACGCTCCAGAAAACGTTCTTTACGCCGTCCCCCCCCCCCCTGCCTGTTACTAAACCTTCCAATGGGTATCTATCCCTTTCCTCAGCCCTCATTGCTACCGCCTTTCCAATTTTCCTCGCCTCCTTCAACCTAGGTGTTTCCTTCCGTACCCTTCCATTCTGTAAACGTTCTCTCAACCCGCCTTTACCATGTACCGTTGACAAATACTCCCAATCCGGTGTCTATCGAATCGAATGCAGCCAATGCGACAACTTCTACATCGGTTTGAGCTCTCGCAATTTCGCCATCAGATATAAAGAACACATCTCCTCATATCTAAAGAAAGATAAGAAGTTGTAATATGCCCTGGACAATGGACATAAGCCCCTCCAACCGGAACAAAGTTATGTCCGTTGTTCACCGATCCAATGACCCCTTCAAGACTGCCATTCTGGAAGCAATAGAAATCTTCAAAGCCAAACGTGATTCACAGGACAAAGTCATTACGCTCTCATAGTTTTCGACGTACATTCTATGCTGACACCCATTGCCGACTTGATTTAAACGCTCTTTGTTTTATTTATTTTTACACTTATGTGTTAATGCTATTTTGTTTTATATTAATAATTTCTCATTTTCCTTTACTCTCTGTATCATTTATTTATTTATTTATTTATTTATTTATTTATTTAATTAATTTATTTATTTACTAGCTGTTTTACCCGGCGTTGCTCAGGCTTTTTTTTTTTGATGAAATGTTGCAATTTCCGTGAGTTAATATCCAGAAAAAGAACACATGAAGAACACAAAAACAGTAATAAAGTAATAAGTTTCTAATGAGTTTTTCTGTTTTTGTCTACATAAGTTAGCCATACCTTTCACTTTATCCACTCGATAAAGGACAGGGGATGAGATTTTTTCACCGTTTTTTTGCTAAACCCACATTTCCCATGATGCTCTACAACTTTCTAAATAACACATGGGGTCTAACCCCTACCCCTACAAAATTAAAATTTTCAAAATTTACCCCTTCACCCCCAGGGACGCGAAATGTTTTTATTCTGAATTAAGGGACATTAAAACCAAATAATCAATATTCATTTTCCCCCAATCTGTTCCCCTTGAGTCGTTATTTGGACATAAAGACGGGACACCAATTATGAAACACCCTGTATATATCATAAAGCACCTTTCAGTACTTATAATAGTAAAAATTCATGTTTAAAAATCGAAAACACTATTTTTGAAATGCTCCCAATAGATGGCGACACAAAATTGAAACTAAATCATGCAGGAAAAATTGTTTTAAAATGGTCCCAAAGGATGGCACTGCCATCTGAATATCGATTTTTATTGAATAATTTCGAAAATAATTTTTTTCGAGAAATGTGAGGTAGACAGTGCTCTTCTCCTTGCTTTAAAGGTCAAGTGTGCATAATTTCATCAAGATGAAAATAAAACTATAAATTTGTATAAGACACAAATATATATAAATATATATTTTTTTATATATATACTAGCAAAGGTACCCGGCGTTGCTTGGGATAATTACACTTGTAGGTAAACAGAACAATCTCAAAAAATTAAATTAAATTCTGCAATATGTTAAAAATAAACACATGAAAACGCTTAGAATTAATACAGTAAAAATTCTTATTGAAAATTCGAAACAAATTTTTTAAAGGCTCACAATGGCTGGACCTCTCATTGATCATTTTTAAAGATTTTCAAGAAATTGTTAAGCACTAAGAACTCTCTTTTCTAAGAAAAGCCTGAATACCAGGAATTCTATGCATTGTTACAAATTGAAACTTATCCATATTGCATCATCATTTTATGTTCATTGTTATAATTCTTGGAAAGATTGCTTTAACATTGCATCATCATTTTGTCCTCATTGTTATTGGTGAATTGCGCGTTGATGCCAACACGATAGGCCTATTGTTGCACAAACTTTTCCTTGCATTGTTGGTCAGGTTGGTTGGTTGGTTGGTTGGAATTTTAGGGCGTCGGCTGCTATGGCCATTTTGCGCCCGACAGAAAGTTTAAAAACCAGTTTATGAACCCCCCCCAAAAAAAGAAAAAAAAAATTAGATGAAAAACATTCATAAAAACATGAATGATAAAGATTAAAAAACAATAAAAAATATGACTATGAGGGATTTAAAATCACTAATAAATTTAAAAACAGACTTTTTTCCCATGGTTCTCCCATAATATGACATATCAATATAGGGCAGTGTAAATCATTAGTGTGTAAAGGGCACTAAATAAAATAAAGTAAAGTAAAACATACGCTTAATGGTCAGATATATACAATGCAAAAACAATAAAAGGATGACTAAATGAATTTAAAAACATGAATAATTTTTAAAAATAGAAACACTTTTTTAAAAATCCTAGGGTTGTTCCCCAATAAAAAATCTAGTGAATAATTCAGCCCTAATGAGCGTCGTAAATTAGTGTGTAAAGGGCACTGTATAAGAATATGTTTAATAGTCAGCCTTGCTCCACAGGAGCACAATGGAGCTGGGTCCTTTCTTAATAAATAGCCGTGAGTAAGACGACTGTGACCAATCCTAAGCCGAGTAAGAACAACATCTTCTCGCCTGTTTGTTAGACAAGGTATGGACCACGGTGTGATGGCACGCTTTATTTCATACAATTTATTCGCTGGGTTAAGAGGCCAAGATTCCTGCCAAGAAGATAAGAGTCTCTTGTAGATGACCGGGAACAAATGTTCGGGGATTGAGAGTAGGTCCGAGACAGGTAAGTCTGTAATAGCGTCTTTTGCCTCCTTGTCGACCCGTTCATTTTGCTGGATACCCATATGGCTAGGGATCCAGACAAAATAAATTTTGGTACCTTGGGTATCCAGGTAATAAAGATATTCCTGGATTCTTATAACAAAAGGGTTGTCTGTATTGAATGACTCCAAGGATTGCAAGGCGCTCAGGGAATCTGAGAAAATCCAAAAGTTGGAATTTGGATAATTAAAAGAGAACTCTAACGCTCTGGCTATGGCTAACAATTCCGCAGAGAAAATGGAAAATTCGTTTGGCACATGATAGGAAAATACCAAATTATCAATAAGGAACGCACAGCCAACTCCGTCCTCTGATTTGGATCCATCTGTGTATATGTGGAAACCATCAGGGAGGGATTCTAAAAAATTCCTAAAAAGTGCCTTAATTTCAGCTTCCATAAAATTAGATTTTTTCCCAGCAAACAAGTGGTAATTTATATCTGGTTGGGGGAGAATCCACTGGGGAACATCTCTGACCTCTCGGCTATGCATGACCGGAAATGAAAGGTTCAGGCTCTCCAAAAGATTTTTGAGCATATTGTTTATGCTTCTAAAGGTAGGAGGGGGAGGAATACTAGGTTTATCATATAAACAGGCAAAAGCTGGGTGCAAACTTTCACCATATATACGAAGAGCATATTTAAGGAGGAGTTTGGCTCTTCTAAACCATAATGGGGGCTCAGAAGCCTCCACATAAAGGCTCTCTACCGGACTTGTGCGGAAAGCTCCTGTGGCAATTCTTATGCCTAGATTATGAATGGGATCTAACAGCTTCAAGGTGCTCTTTGAAGCAGAGGCATATACAATCTTCCATAGTCTAGTTTAGATCTAACTAGGGAGCCGTATAAAAATAAGAGCATCTTCCTATCAGCGCCCCATTTGGTAGCGGAAATAGAGCGCAAAACATTCATGGCTTGTAAGCATCTCGCTTTTAAATTACGAAGATGTGGGAGCATGATAGTTTCCTATCAAAAGTCAGACCCAAGAATTTGTGGGAGTCCACCACTGAGATCAGGGATCCATAAAGAGTTAGTTCCGGGTCTGGATGGAGGCCTCTTAAAAAGCAAAAGTGGACGGCCCTTGTTTTTTGGGGTGAAAATTTGAAGCCTACTCCGTTGCTCCAGGTAACAAGCTTGTTGATGGCCATTTGCAGTTGACGTTCAATAAAAAACATTGAGGACCCTTGACAGTAAATGGCGATATCATCGACGTAAAGGGAGTAGTTCACAGTAGATGGAAGTTGTAAACAAGCCTCATTAATAGCAATGAGGAAAAGGAAGGGACTCAGCACACTTCCCTGTGGGACTCCATTATCCTGCGTAAAAGGGTCTGAGAGTGTTGACCCAACGCGAACTCGGAAGGTTCTATTTGCCATGAAATTACACAGGAAAGAAGGAAGATGTCCTGTAAGGCCGTATTTACGCAAAAGTATTGCTATCCCATGCCTCCAAGTTGTATCGTAGGCTTTTTCCAGATCGAAGAAAACCCCTACGACATGTTGTCTATGTCTCTGTGCAAAATGAACCTCATGCTCCAACCGTACAAGGTGATCAACAGTTGAGCGGGATTTGCGGAAACCGCACTGAAACCTAGACAAGAGGTGGTTTTTTTCTAGGTACCACATAAATCGGACAGAGACCATCCTTTCCAAGACTTTGCACAGCCAGCTGGTTAACGCAATTGGTCGATAGTTTGAAGGGCAAGAGTGGTCTTTATTTGGTTTTGGGATAGCAATAACAATTGCTTCTCTCCACGCAGTTGGAATCTCTCCTAATGACCAAATGTAGTTGTATAACGAGAGAAGGTGAGCATAAGCTTCCTTCGTGAGATGTTTCAGGAAAGCGTATAAGATTCCATCCGGGCCTGGCGCAGAATCTCTGGAGCAACGAAGAGCATAATGCAGTTCCCCTAAAGAAAACGGGAAATTATATTTTTCGAGGTTTCCAGATTTAAAATTTATAGCATGCGATTCTTCGATACGTTTTTGTCTTTGGAAGTAGGCTGAGTAATGTTTTATTTGTGAAACCTCAGCAAATGCCCTTCCGAGGATATTAGCTACCTCTTTCGGGTCAAAGTATGTATGACCATTTTCAATGAGTGACGGGAGGTTATCTGGGAGTCTTTTCCTATTTATTTTCCTAATCATGTTCCATACTGTTTGAAGAGGAGTGTTTTTATTAATGGAGGAGATATAATCTCTCCAACAGAGTTTCTTATTATTAGAAATGATTAGTTTACAATTGGCCCTTTTTTTCTTATAAGTAATAAGATTCTCAAGAGTGGGTTGTGCGGAAAAAATGCGGAGAGCTCGCTTACGTTCTCGAACCGCTAGGGCACATTCTTCTTTCCACCATGGCACTGGGATTTTGGTGGACGAGGATTTACACTTAGGAATGGATTCTTCTGCCGCATGAAGGATGCGGGAAGTGAAATCCTCTACAGCCCCATCTACAGATGGAAAGGGTGTTTTATTCTCAAACTGTAGATGGGATTGGAAGACCTGCCAGTCTGCTTTATCCAATTTCCAACGTGGTAAAGGGTTGGAAAAAGAGGAAGAACTCAGAGATATACTAATCGGGAAATGATCACTACCATGTAAATCGGACAACACGCTCCAGGCTAAGTGAAGTGTAAAAGATGAAGAGGATATAGATAGATCAATGCATGACAGACAGCCATTGGCTGAGTGGAGGAATGTTGGAGAGCCATTGTTTAACAAATTGACGTTAAAAGCATTCAAAACTTTTTCTATCATATATCCTCTTTCCGAGAGCTTTATAGACCCCCAAATGGGATTATGGCCGTTAAAATCCCCCAGAATAAGAAAGGGGCTTGGAAGTTCACGCAGCAGAGATGACAAAGATGTTTCGTCCGTATATTGATCTGGAGGTAAATACAGTGAACAAACAGTTAGAGGTGAGAGATCTTTGAATAAGACTCTAACTGCTACCGCCTGAAGGTTAGATTTTAAATTAATGGTAGTAAAAGGCAAAGATCTTTGAACTAATATGGCAACACCACCACAGGCTTTATTTCCCGAAGTATAATCCTTCCTAATAAAATTAAACCCTTTTAGGGTAGGAGACTGGGATGGCAAGAGGAACGTTTCTTGCAAAGCCAATAAGGAGAAGGAGAACTTATTGACTAAGAGCTTTAGGTCTTCTAAGCGACCAAAGAATCCATTAAGGTTCCATTGTAATAGTGCCATGATGAAGGTTTTAAGATGGAGGATTAAACTCCCGAGATAACTCCATCTCCTCAATAGGAGATATCTGTACGTTTAAAGGGAAGTCTGGCCCTCCCCCCAGAACTGGAGAGTTTGGTGTAGTCTCTACTACACGTTTTTTGGAGGGGTCAGAGGAAGGTGACATCTCTGACGAGCGTTTCTTCCCATCTTCTCTCTCCGAAGTTTTTGGAGGAGTTCCAGGTGGTGCAATTGATTTCGAAGTCCGACTAGTGCTAGCAGATGGTTCTGTGGAAGTGGAAGTTCCACAAGAAAAGTTTGCTATACTCAAATCAGTCATCGTTTCAACTGACTTAACAGAAGGACGACTCTTAACCACTGCTGCATAGTTACGGACTTCATTCTGTTCTACCTGCCTACGTGCTTCCGGAAAAGACAAACCCCCGAGGACACGAACCTCTTGGATCTTCTTTTCCTTCCGCCAAATAGGACAGTCTCTTGAAAGGGCAGAATGGGCTCCCTTACAATTACAACACCGGAACTCGTTAGAACAATCTTCCATCTCATGTCCAGGCAGGCCACACTTGCAACAGACTGCATTAACATGACAGTTTGTTCTCGTGTGGCCGTACTTCTGACATTGGAAGCATCGCAACGGGTTGGGGATAAAGGGTCTCACGTGACAGTGAATATAACCGATGTAAATGGTATCTGGCAAAACTGTTCCCTCAAAGGTAACAATGAAGGAATGCGTAGGATGAGGAACACCATTCCTCCTTGGAGCGATCCGGCGAATGTCAACTACAAATTGATCTCCCAATTCGGCAATGATTTCCTCGTCCCCCATTCCTTCCAGGTCCTGGCACGTGAAGACACCTTTCTTGTAATTCAAAGTTGCATGGGGAGAAACCGAAACGCCTTTCCCTGCAAACTTTTTCAAGGATAGCAGGGTGGTAGCTTGCTTATCCTTAGAGACTTCGATAAGAAGATGGCCATCGAAAAGTCTCTTAACATGTTTCGTATCCCCAACGAGGCGATTAAGTTCTTTTGAAATTAGAAATGGGGAGATGGTCTTAAACGACTCCCCACTTGCCAACTTCATCACCAAAAACTTCGGATTTTTTGGCGGTCTACGACTCGATCTCTCTGCACGATCTTTATTTTGTTTTAGATTAACATTCTTATTATTTTTACCCATAGTAAGTTGAGTAAAGTTTCATCTCCCTCGCTCCCCACCCACCACCGAGCCCAACAAGGGGATGCACATTGGCACCAGGGATACGAAGGGGATATAGGCAGCGCCTAACCCTATGGCCGAAGCTCCAAGGAGCAACGACCAGCTGATTGATCTGGACGGGCTCATCCAGACCACCCATCCTTCCGAGAAGCAGGGGCCAAAGTGGTGTGTTGTTCCGGAAAGCCTTCACTCAACCACCAGGATCCCCATTTCCCCAGAAGTAGGGTCGCTGCGCACGGCAAACACGCAGGTGGACGTACTGGTCGTAATAGAGGCCATGTCAGAAACATGCCTGCATTGCGAGCACCGGTCCCTTTGGGAGGGTCCACAACCGACCGGACACTTTTAGTCTGGCCTCTCTGCTAAGGCCTGTCTGGCATGGGTGACCCGATCCAGCATAGCCCTTAGCATCACTGAGGCACTCAAGCCCCTCCACCTTGTTGGTCAGGAGATACATATTGTTGGTCCATGCAGTGTGTTTGTGAAATGCGTGCTGATACCATTGTTGATACCTATTGTTGTACAAACTTTGCCTTGCATTGTTGGTCATGAGATATTTCTCATTAATATGCCTTGCCATAACCATGAATATCGATTTTTTTTATCGATATTTATTATTTTTCCGAAATCTGAGGTAGACAGTGACTGATCAAGATCGGAATAAAACTGTAGATTTGTATAAAAAACAAACTCACCCATAAACATACTTCTTTATATACAGGGTATTTTTGAATTGAGTACAGATTTTTTGGGAGATGATAGAAGAGGTCTTTAGAAGTATTTTTGTCATATGAACATGGGGTCCCCGCAGCTCCGTTTACTTACAAAACTGCATTGAACAATCAAATGACACCGAAACGCGAGAAGGAATGTTCAATAACTACAATAGTCATCTGTGGTCTCATGTCAACCCATGTGCAACACATGTTAAAAGTTTTCAGCATCGTTTTTCGTTGAATATTTGGGCTGGCATGATTCACAATGTCCTGATTGGGCCATATCTCGTACCATGCCGTCTTAACGGGCAAACATACCTTGGTTTCCTGAAGGAGGAGCTCTCTGGTCTTCTTGAAGATGTTCCACTAATGACCAGACATTTAATGTGGTTTCAACAGGACGGTGCATTTTCGCATTACACAAGAGCAGTTAGAGATTACCTAAATGAGATATATCCTGGTCGTTGGATTGGTCGTGGCGGACCAGTTGCCAGATCTCACACCGATGGATTTTTTTTTTATGGGGAAGCATAAAATCAATGGTGTACTCCGAACCCTTAGATACCGAAGAAGAATTGGCGGCTCGTGTTGTCGCGGCAGCAGGTGACATTAGCGACCGTACAAATCAACTGTTTCCACGCGTACATCAATCCATCATAAGGCGTTGCGAATTGTGCTATGAAGCAAATGGCGGTCATTTCGAACAATTACTGTAAAAGTCATACAGTAGATTGCTTGTGTTAATTGTTAAAAATAAAATAATCTAGGCCTACTAACGCACACTGCGTCCCGGTGTCATTTGATTGTTCAATGCAGTATTTAAGTAAACGGAGCTGCGGGGACCCCATGTTCATATGACAAAAAATACTTCTAAGGACCTCTTCTATCATCCCCCAAAAAATCTGTACTCAATTCAAAAACTCCCTGTAGAAGAAAAATTTATTTTTTATTTATTTACTAGCAGAGGACCCGGCGTTGCCCGGGATAATTACACAGCAGGCAAACTAAACAATTCCAAGAAGTTAAATAAACTGATGTGTTTTTTGGAAATAAACTGTAATAGGTTATGCACTGCTAAAACCTGCCAAACACACAAACGCACACACCCTCACACTCACATACAAAAATACACATACACACTTTTCCCAATCGTCTGAACGCCTGTTAGGGAGCTGAAGGAAGACACGCGTATCTCCTTGCCTCATCGAGAGAGACTGCCCTATCTATATCGTCTATTATATCCATTTCCTGTTCATTGTTACTAATTCTTGGAAACGAATGCTCTATCATTGCATCATTTTATGTTCATTGTTATAATTCTTGGAAACGAATGTTCTGTCATTGCATCATCATTTTATGTTCATTGTTATAATTGTTTGAAACGAACTTTCTATCATTGCATCATCATTTTGGCTCATTGTTATTGGTGAATTGCGTGTTGATATCATTGTTGCACAAACTTTGCCATGCATTGTTGGTCATGAGATATTTCTCATTAATATGCCCTGCCATAACCATGAATATCGATTTTTTATAAATAATTATTATTTTTTCGAAATCTGAGGTAGACAGTGACCTTCCTCATGCTTTGAAGGTCAAGTATGCAAAATTTCATCAAGATCGGAATAAAACTGTAGACTTGCATAAGAAACAAACAAACCCACAAACAAACAAACAGACCCACAAACATCCTTCTTTATATATATAGAAAGATTATTTATTTACTAGCAGAGGACCTGGCGTTGCCCGGGATAACAGGAATTCTATGCATTGAATTCTATATTGCACAAACTTTGCCTTGCATTGTTGGTCATGAGACATATATTGCTGATCCTTGCATAGTGTTGGTGCATTGCGTGTTGACACCATTGTTGATACCTATTGTTGCACAAACTTTTCCTTTCATTGTTGTCATGAGGTATATATTGTCGGTCCGTGCAGAGTGTTTGTGAATTGCGTGTTGATACCATTGTTGATACCTATTGTTGCACAAACTTTGCCTTGTATTGTTAATCATGAGATATTTCTCATTAATATGCCCTGCCAGAACCATGAATATTGATTTTTTATAAATAATTATTATTTTTTCGAAATCTGAGGTAGACAGTAGTGATCTTCCTCATGATTTGAAAGTCATGTATGCGAAATTTTATCAAGATTTGTATAAAACTGTAGATTTGTATAAAAAACAAACAAACAAACCCACAAACAAACATCCTTCTTTATATAGATAGAAGAGGATTTATTTATTTATTTATTTATTTTATAATATGAATACAGGATACAGGTGAGGAATATGACTGATAACTAAATTTAAAACATACATTTGCTTCTCAAATTTAATGTAAACTTTTTAAATAAGAAATTAATTTATAATGAACTATCAGTTATTCCAGCACATAACTAATTTTCAAGCAAAATAATTACATATTCGTATCATAAAGAAATTTTTAGTTCTGATGTTACAAAAATGTTTTTGTATCTAAAATTGTTGTTACATTAGTCATTAGTTCCAACAAAATTATTATAAATTGTTTCACACATATTTCATTTTAAAGCAGTTTTCTTATATAAAAAGTTTCCTTATTTAAAAAGTTTTCACTAAAGTTGAGAAGCAAATATATGTTTTAAATTTATTTATTTATTTATTTATTTATTTATTTATTTATTTATTTATTTAT
>JAHWFO010013885.1:165501-198322 GCA_023313115.1 Rhysida immarginata
TAGAAAGAGATATCGTGATCCAAGGCATATACTTGATATTAATTTTGGACAGAGTATACACTGCTTTGCAATGAAATTGCCCCACCAACAAGGAATTATCCGACCATATCCATATTTAGTGGGGGGGGGGGTCGTCTACCTCCGACTAGTAAACGATTAGATGCATGCTCACGAGACATGACCATTTGGGTTGATACAGGGTGCCCGGGTGCCTGTATAGGCTCATCAGTTGACACTTGTGCGAAACGTATCATGCAGTAGGGAGGAAGCAACTGCCTCGTGAAGGTACAGTACTGCAATCCGCACAACGGTCTCAATGCCGCGACGACGACAACGACAACCGTTCACGTAATTAACGGATTTTGAACGAGGTCGGATTATTGGCGTCTCCGACATATTGCTGTCCATGTGTCGCGGGACGCACGGACGGTAGGCCGACGTTAGAGGCAATGGCGAGAGGAAGGCATACATGCCAGAAGACCAAGCTCTGGGGCCCGGAGAAGCACGTCAGCTCGTACGGATAGGCGGATACTGCGAACAGAACCATCACCCTGCGGCAACTGTGCGACAACATCACTATTCCCGGTACTGCTCCAGTGTCAATAGCGACAACAGCACGTCGATTACACGCCGCGACAATGTCTGCCAGGCGTCCATTGTTGTGTCCACCTTTGACACCTGAGCACCGCGCGATACGACTGCAATTGTGTCGTGAACGAGTGGGCTGGCGAGTGGTCTTCAGTGACGACGAATCCCGCTTTTGTTTGGACACCGACGACAGACGCGGACGGGTGTGGCGCAGACCATTGGAACGTACCAATGAACAATGCATCCGGTATCGCCATCGTGGACCAACACCCGGGATCATGGTCTGGGGTGCCATCGGTTAGGATACCAGAACGCCTTTAGTCACTACCCAAGGCACCCTGACAGCACCGCAGTACATCACAGAGCTTCTGCAGCCCGTATTACCGCCCTTTCAGCACAGCATACCCGGTGCAGTCTTTCAGCTGGATAACGCCAGACCACACACGGCAAACATGAGTATGGCATATCTGCATGATGTCAACTGCCTGCCACGGTCCGCAAGGTCCCCAGATGTATCGCCAATTGAGCACGTGTAGGACATGGTGGGACGTCGTTTACGATCACCCCGGAATCTCCATGAACTGACACAGCAGTTTCACCAGGCCTAGGCATGTACCCCAAGATGACATTCGCTATCTGTATGGTCACCTAAACGTGCGGCTGGAACAATGCATCGCCGCTAGAGGTAGTGCCACAACCTACAGATACCGCTTTCCGTTGGGACACCCTGTACAATCGAGTGCACGTCTTGGCTCCATAACGTAATAAAGGTGTGTTCAGATGTATCTCTTGCTGTATACTTACTTTTGGCTCATTCGGATAAGCCCTTGTGAGTGGGCCAATTTCATTGCAAAGCAGTGTAGTTTAAAAAGCTCAAGGAGGAGATTCAAACAATGAAGAATGGATTGTTGAAAATGACACGCTAGGTGTAGGCCATTGATGAATTTTATTTAAGGTAGACAGGCAGAATTAGAATTTTATTACAATAGATAAATTTATTTGCCTAACATACCCCGTATTCGCCTGAGAAAAAGCATGTCCCAGGTTTATCTGTTAATTCCTCTCGAGATTAATGGGTGTATAGGTAAGTATATTTTAATCAAATCTGTTAATCTCTTCGTGTCTATATAGCCATGAGATCTGCCGTGGACGGGAAGAGGAGTGGGAATACTAATATTCAACAGCATTAGCAATTCTCACATAGTCTCATCTCATCCTCATACTGATTGTAGGCGACTATGCTTATCTTAACGTGAAGGATGAACATTAGTTAATTATTAAATGAAATTTCAAAAATTGTATTTAATTTACAAGACGGAAAAAAAGACAATGAATTTTGTTCTGAACGGTGATATTTATTTTAATTTTTAACAAAAAAAATCAAAGCATTGCTCTTGATAACCACACTTGATTATTATTGCTTTGTGCAAGAAGGAAAATTCATTGAGACAGTTTATTTGATTTTTCTTCATTATTAGTAAATTAAGAAAAGAGACAAGCAAAGATAAAAAATAGAACCAATTAGCATCGAAATGATAATTTGGTTCGTTGAAGGTGTTCAAGAGATTCCAGGTGATTTTAGTCGCTTTTAAGACAAGCGCACTGGCGACTATTCCACGCGTATCCTGAGCGACAGGGCTTACGACCACAGCCCTTTTTCTTTGCACGTTCTAGAAAATAAAAAAATATTTAAAGACATATTATTTTCATTGATAAATGAACAAAAAAATAGGTCATAAAACGATTTACAAGTATGCAAGAGAAAAGCATAAGTTATGAATTTTAATTTTAAGAATGTAATAAGCCGAATGGCGAAAACCACTTGCAAATATACTACATACACTGCCTGACAGTTGCTAAGGAACAGCGACATTTTTGTCATTGACTTTATTAACATAAACGAGCATATCTTTTGCCCCAAGCAAATAATCATTATAATAAATACGAGTGGCCACACAAATATAGCGCCTCCAGGTGAATCGTTTGATATTTGAAGGTGAAGCAATTCCTCGCGCGAAAATAGATTCCAGAGCTTTACCATCCTCCGTATTCTTCAGACTTGTCACCGCCGGACGTCTTCATCTTACCTCGTTTGAATCAACAATGAAAAGACAGATTTCTGATAAAAAAATAATGAAACGGATAAAAAAACTTACTTTTATGTATATCTGCCATATTGGCGTCTGTAACCCTCAACCAAAGAACGTTAAGGAAAAGAATGAAAGCTCTACTTGATTTAGTGTAGCCTTAGGCCCCTTTCACACGACGCCACCACGGCCGCGCCACCACTCTTTTTGGTGGCACATTTCTTGGTGGCGTGTTCAGATTTTCCTGCCTCCAACGCGGCCACCGGAAATGAGTCACCCTCTGTTCTCGTTGCCGCAAACGAATCGTTGCTATGGAAACCCCCTTTCCTCAGCTCCCCAACAATGGTGGTGGCGCGACGTAGTGTGAAAGGCTCTACTGTGAGCAGTGTAACGACGCGGCCGCGCCACCAAGCTGGTGGCTCGAAGAATCGCGTATGGAGCACATCCCCTCTTCTGGCCGCGCGTCCAATGGCGCGGTCGCCACCACGTGTGAAAGGTTCAATTGTCAGCAGTGTAACCACCCGGCCGCGCCACCATGGTGGCCTCGTGTGAAAGGGTCCTAAGTTTGTAGATCCTAGCGCCGCCACAGCTTGGTGGAAAAGTGCTATGCAAAAAAGCTCTCGCTCATGTCAAAGAGGGCAGCAAATGCTTTTCTATACCTGCATTCATTGAGGTTTTTTTTATTTACTTTTAAAATGCTAAATTAAATTATTGTTCATTTGTTTTCTAATTTATTTACTGACACGGTTTATTATATTGAAAGTATAATTATTATATTCCATAACATTATTTTATTATGAAATCTTGTATTTTTTTAAAATTCTGTAATTTTTTAATATATTTTAGAAAGAAAACAAATGTTTATTTTAACATGAATTTTATTCACTTACTTTTTAAAAGTGATTTAAAAGCAGACACCACAAAAAATTAGACAATGGAAAAGATGTTGAACATAGTTTTTTTTTTTATAAACAAAAAAGTAAAATCAATTGCATTAAATATAGTTATAAATTCTATAACCATTGGAAAATTAGAATCCGATAAACTTATATAACCAACTGAAAGTGTTCTTACAGTCAATGCATTCATTTTTTTCAAGAATTTTTTTAGCTAAAGAGCCTGCAACGTATGCAGCCGAATTTGTTTCAAATAAGTTTGGATTTTCAATGACTAGAGTTATTGAGCTGAGTCAGAAGACTTTGCAACTGCTTCGAATTCCTTGGATGTTTCTTGCAACATTTCAAGTTGGTAATAAAAGTTCATCATTATCCTTTTCACAGTTTCCTACTGACCAGGATAAAATAACATTTGTGGCCATAAATTATTTCTTTTCTTTCTTTCTTTTCCACAGCCTTCGTCTCACAGAGTGGAACCATAAATTATTTTGTAGCAATGGTGTTTTATTGCTTGGCAATTGTTTTACCCTTAGCAACGCACGCGTAAGCAAATTAATATAAGCTGAGGCCGCGCCGAAATGCATTGTTATAGCAGCCCAAACAATCAAAAAACGTATAAGGATAAGAAGTGAAGACTGGGTTTATATCACGTGATAAAAGCTGCCCGATCATCGAACGGGGGCTTCTCTAAGACACACATTTCCCGCCAGACATGGGTGGCGCCACTTACGTGTATGCGAGCCTTTCCGTCTTATCATTATACGTTCTTTGCCTCAACCTGATGTTCGGAGAATGAAAAATTCATTTCTAAAATGGAGATCCTTCCACCTAGATTTGCAAATAGAAGCCCAAGCAGGCATTCCATGGAGTAAAATAGTACGAATCACAACCTTTGTATATCAAGAGTTTGTTATCCCTACCAAGAGCGCTATTTCGCCCCAGAAGTGCAATCAAATTGAACTTCGCTTTCTTTGCTATGTTGAGCGCGTATTGGACTTGGTCGTTCCAGATATTTACAGCTTTTTACCTACTCAAGTTTCTTGCCAAATAAGACGAGGGGCTTTGGAGGGTTTTTGCGTTTGCGAGTAAAAAACATGACTTTGCACTTTTTGACGTTCAGTTTTAATCGCCACTGATTTAGTGAACCAGCCCTGGCACTGATGTAAAGCTTTTTGGAGTCGAGTGATGACATGAGCTCGGTTTCGTGCCCAGGTCATGATGGACCCGTCGTCAGCAAACAAATAAAGGTTACACTTTGCAAACTAGGGAAAGTCATGGATAAAGAAGTTGAATAAGGCTGACCCCAAGGGTACATCAGCATTAACATCGCAGGGTTCAGACAAGGAGTCCCCAACCTTAACACGAAATATCCTCTTTGACAGGAAGGAGCGAACCAGAGCAATTAGATCGTCAGGGAACCTGTAGGTAATCATTTTATAAATGAGTCCATCATGCCAGACTTGGTCATAGGCCTTTTGGACATCGAAGAAAACGAGACCACCGAACATAGAGAGGTTGAGAGGACCGTTTAAATCAGCAACAAGTCTCTATAACTGAAGCTGACAAGAGTGACCTAGACGGAAGCCAAATTGCTCACCTTTAATGAGGTTGTTTGCCACGCAGTATTCGTTGAACCTCTTGAGTATAGTGCGCTCAAAGACCTTGGAAAGCATGGGCAACAAGCTAAAGGGGCCTATAACTTGTGAAAAGAGCAGGATCCAGTCTAGGTTTGGGAATGGTGATGACGACGTGAGTCCTTCCAGACACTAGGGAAATGGCCGCTAAGCCAGCAGTCATTCATAACCTTGGTGATGATGCAGATAACACTGGGAGGCAAATTCTTGAGAGCACTGTTGGTAATGGTGTCGATGCCGGCTGCCTTTTTGCTTTTGAGGCGCTTTATGATGTCCCATATCTCAGAGCTACCAATGACATCAGGAGAGCCAAGAGCGCGCTGTGTGTGGCCATACCTATCACACACGTCTTTGACTTCACGAGTAATATTGACCAGACCATCCTCTTTGGGCGTAGAGAATTGGCTCTTCAGTGAATCGGCGATAAGTTGTGCTTTGTCCTGGTCATTTCTAACGAAATCGCCACCCTCTGTAAGCAAAGGAGGAAGAACAATAGTCCTTTTGCTTTTAAGGGCCCTGACTATACTCCAGAGAGAGTTATCCTGGACGGACAGACTTTTAACTTTGTCGTTCCATCTCTGATTCCTTAAATCCTTAATCTGATCACTTACCTTGCGGGATAGCCTGTTGTACTTCGTCTTGAAGAGGAGAAACCTGGTACGCTGCCAAAGTCTTCTGAAGGTGCTTTTTCGTGGATGAGTTGCCTGATGGAGTGAGGAAGTTCCAGATGGTCTGGCCACTTGCATTCAACCGGAGTAGCGCTAGCATTTGTATCCATCTTGATGGAGTGAGTGACGTTTTGATATTTTCGTCAATGTCACTGCTGGTGACGGGATCCTGATAGGGAATGTTACTGTCGTTCATAAGTTCTCTAAAAATTTTCCAATCCTGCTTATAACGAAGATTTATTCTCAGGTTGATATTTATCCTCTCAAAATTTAGTGCAACTGGTAGGGGATCAGATGATAAGGTATTTATTGTAAATATATTATAGGGTTTGAAAAACTCCTTGAGAACAGCAATGTCGAGCACGTCACTAGCGGGTGAGTGATCACAGTAGTATGTATCTTCAACAGGGCAAATGACAGAAGTGTCGAGCTGCTCTACCATGTACCTATAAGTACCGAGCCACTTTGATTAGTGCATCTAGAGTTCCATTGTCAGTGTTTCGCATTCAAATCACCCACCATAACGACTGGAGTTGGTCCAGACAATACTTCATCTAGGTCGCGAGGGTCTAACTTGTGCCTGGGTGGATTGTACTGCTTGGTAAACTTCTCCAACGTCAGCATCTTTAATGATAATGGAAACTGCTTCCATATTCACAAGGTTAAGTGTGACAATCTTTGTGTGATCATTACCTTTATTTAACAATAATAGCTACCCCACCAGAGGATGGATCTGATGCTTTTTTAGGGGGCCTATCATTTCTGTAAACATAATACCCTGGTAGATTGAAAGCCCTACTCTGTTTGAGATGGGTTTGGCACAAGAAGGCAAAATCGATGTTCCAGCTTATAAGGAAATCATAAAATTCAAAACGCTTGCGAGGGATCTCCCTAGCATTCCATATAGTGCAACGTAGCTTACCTTGAATTATAACTTTGTAGGGATGTCTACCCATGATTATTTCCTTGCCTCAGTTTGAGTGGTCTGCGGCAAAACTTTGCCACTATTCTTTAACATATTCATTAGGTTGCCCAGATACATTTGAATTTTAGCCAATTCGTCGTGGTCAGCTAAATAGAAGCAGAAGCAACTGAAGCAAAAGTTATTCCTTCAGCTACTTTAGAAGTTCTATTCCTTTTAACTTGTGGGTTTTTGGGACACTTAATATAACTCGATGTTTTTACTGGCCTTCACATGGAATACATTTAGTAGGGTCTTTACCTTTTATATTGGTGCAATCCCTTGACTGATGGTCGCCCGCGTACTTGTTACAACGCGGCGACTCGGTGCACCCCTGGGACACGTGCCCAAAACGTAAACAATTGTAACATTGTAAGGGCTTCTCGTTGCCCCTAAACAATTCAACTGTTATAGCAAGTGGACCAATGCGCTTTAAATTTAGGAAAGATTTATTGTGCTCAATGTTTTTGGAAGTGGACCATTGGCATCTCAACAGCACCATTTGCTTTTTTAAGTCTAACTGCCTTATCCGGGAAGTAGTTAGCGTTTCTAAGGTGTTCGCAAAAATCTTCCATGACATAGGTTATACCTACATTACGGACAACGTATTTTAACAGTTTCTCAGACTTGAGCTGATGATGCTGAATTTTAGCACACCATTCATTTTGATTCCTGACACGAGGGTTTTTTGAATTTCCTTATCGTGGCATTTTACCTTAATAGTGACTGAGCATCCGGTATGTACAGTGATATTATCTAACATTATGTGATTTTTTATATCATTTAGCACTTCCTTAATCGGTTTCCCGTGATGTCTAACGATAATAGGGGGAATGTAAAATAGCTCTCTTTTCACTTATCTTAATCTGGGAATTTTCCGTCGTCGTCCCCCTTCTGGGTTTTTTGCTACGAACAACTGGTGAGGCACTGTCTTCTACCTTTCCATCACTTCCATCGGTATGGCTTCTTTTGTTGCCACCGTTTGTCGAACAGTCACGATCATCACCTTTTTCCATGGACTCCAGTCCATGCACTTTGTTAGCAAGGGAGATAGGTTGAAAGTTTCCTCTTACCTTATTTTCTTCCATAGAGTTTCCCGCCTTTGGAGTCCCGGAACATTTCTGAAAGGCTTCTCTAAAATCACTTATCTTGTTGATGACGTCTGTACGAGATTTTTGAATTTTCGTGTTGATTCCATTGAATTTCTCCTCAAAACTTGTTCGTAAGGTGTCGAACTTCGCCTCCAGTGCATTGTATTTGGCGTTTATGTCATTCCTGAGAGATTCTAGCATTTCATTAAATATTAGGTCAAATGTAGCAATCCTAGGATCCAAACAGGCATCCCTGCAGGCCCTTTCGTTAATTCCGCAGACTTCAGCGTCGTTAATTTGGACGAAGCCATCATATTCCCAAAAGAGAATTGTTCAGCACCAGGGGGGAGGGGAGGGGAGGGGAGGGAGAATAACCTCGCAGATTGGTGTGTCCTAAGGAAGCCGTCCTAAGAAGGATGCACCTAGCTTTAAGAAAAAGAACAAGTCAGGTTTGCGAGAGGATTAATTCTACGCCAGGGACCCAGAGGGATAATGATCGTCTTGATGTACTGGTTTACGGGAATATTAATTCTAACGCCAGAGACCAGCACATAAGACCTAACAGAAGGTGAATAACGCTCTGAGAAAGGCGAACCGTGAAATGAGAGCAATGAGATGATACCTGAAATGAGAGTAGAGGTGACATCTTTAAGAGCTAGTCCGTCCTGATCGAGTCCGTCGTGTGTGATAAGAATTGACAATCCACAATCGAACAGCATATTGTCTATTGGTATTCGTGTGGAACCTGAAGCATAGCTTCCATAATCTCACCCTTCATAATCATATTCCAAAGGAAATACACTGAACTAGAAAAGAAGCCTGATGTGCTTACAAAGGTCATCCAAAGTATGAAAGAAGAAAATTGCCTCCTCTTGGTGGAGGGAAATTTGATTGACGATTGTCTGAACTAGGAGTATACCACATAGTAAGCCACAAAAGACGAAACACTTATGAAACCCAGTAATCTGGGAAGATGACATTGTCAATGTCATCAAAATTGACATCAAGGATATCAATTATCAAATATCAAGGTTATGAAACTCAATGTCTTGGATTACGGTGCCTTTTTCTATGTAGAGAATGTTTTTGAATGCCAGAGACTAGATCATCATAATGGTTTACCATAACAGGCAGCACGGTTTTCATGAGCTCTTGAACATATTTTCCAACATGGGCCATATTGAAATTATTATGAATGGAGTAATTGCGAGCAATTCTCCTATCTAATTGTGCAACAGTCCTTAGGGTAATGTTCTGGAAAGCTTGGAGTTCCTTCCATCTTGTCTTGCAAATTGTAGCCCAGACGGGCATGCCAAATAGCAAGATGACAAGAACAATCATTTTGTATAATAGTAGTTTGTTATCAACACTAAGGGCAGTTCCGACCCAACAGAGCAATTAAGCTAAACTTTCCTTTTTTGGCCTTATTCATCGCACAAGTTACATGCATATTCCATGATAATTTTGAATCAATAACAACGCCAAAGTAGCTATAATTATCAACCCATTCCAAGTATTTGCCATATAACTTTAAGGAGTCAAGATTTCTCTTTTTCTCTTTGCATTTGTCGACATTCAGTTTTAATCGCCATTTGCTAAACCAGATTTCACATTCTTTAAGGGCTTTCTGCAAACGTGATACATCAACACTAGGCTGTCGTGCCCATTTCAGTATAGCAGCATCATCCGCATAAAAATATAGCTTACAGTAAGAGATTTCAGGGAAGTCACGTATATAGTAATTGAACAGAACTGGCCCCAGCACTGATCCTTGTGGGACACCGCCATTTATCTCACAGGCATTAGATAATTCATCTCCAACTCTGGCCTGAAAAGACCTGTTGGACAGAAACGAGTGAACTAGACTAATTAAATCATGTGGGAAACCATCAGTTTTCAATTTATAAATAAGGCCTTCGTGCCAGAGCTGGTCAAAGGCTTTATGAACATCTACGAAGATGACGCCGCAATACATCGAAAGATTAAAGGGAGTGTTAACATCCGCTATAAATCTCCAAACTTGGAGCTGGCAAGGATGTTTCGCCGAAAACCAAATTGTACTGCACGGATGAGATTATTGGTTGTGCAGAATTCAAGGAATTTTGTGAGAATTATTCTCTCCAAGAAGTAGAAGACAGCAAGCTGATGGGCCTGTAGCTTATAGGGTTTGCAGGATTTTGACCGGGTTTAGGAAACTTAGGACAGCAGACTGTTTCCATGTATCCGGAAAGGTAACAATTATCCCTACAGTCGTTTATTATTTTAGTGATATCACCAGTTACATTTTGCGGTAAATTTTTTAGGCATTGTTTTTGATAGCGTCTTTACGTGGTGCCTTCTTTTTTCTTTAGTTTCTTAAAGCAATTTTGAATCCCAGCTACCTGTATATTGGCCACATGATGGCTAGTGTTGCAATACTTTGTGATGCTGCTTTTTACCATTTTAAATATTTCTAGTCCTTCTGGACGATCATCCTTTGGAGTCACAAATTGTTTTTTAAGTGAATCAGCAATAAGCTGTGCTTTGTCTTGGTCATTAAGAAGAGGAAATTATAACGCTTTTATATAGGACTGTGAATAACAATTGTTGTGAGGTGATAGGATATATATATTATCTGAGGCTATTATACATTTCTGTGATTGGGTGGAATTATATTGTGTGATAGGTATGGCCACACACAGCGCGCTCTTGGCTCTCCTGAGGTCATTGGCACCTCTGAGATATTGGACATCATAAAGCGCCTGAAAAGCAAAAAGGCCGCCGGCATCGACACCATTACCAACAGTGCTCTCAAGAATTTGCCTCCCAGTGTTATCTGCATCATCACTAAGCTCATGAATGACTGCTGGCTTAGCGGCCATTTCCCTAGTGTCTGGAAGGACTCACGTCGTCATCACCATTCCCAAACCTAGACTGGATCCTGCTCTTTTCACAAGTTATAGACCCCTTTAGCTTGTTGCCCATGCTTTCCAAGGTCTTTGAGCGCACTATACTCAAGAGGTTCAACGAATACTGCGTGGCAAACAACGTCATTAAAGGTGAGCAATTTGGCTTCCGTCCAGGTCACTCTTGTCAGCTTCAGTTATAGAGACTTGTTGCTGATTTAAACGGTCCTCTCAACCTCTCTATGTTCGGTGGTCTCGTTTTCCTCGATGTCCAAAAGGCCTTTGACTAAGTCTGGCATGATGGACTCATTTACAAAATGATTACCTACGAGTTCCCTGACGATCTAATTGCTCTGGTTCGCTCCTTCCTGTCAAAGAGGACTTTTCGTGTTAAGGTTGGGGAATTCTTGTCTGAACCCTGCGATGTTAATGCTTGTGTACCCCAAGGCTCTGACTTGGGACCAGCCTTATTCAACTTCTTTATCCATGACTTCCCCAAGTTTGCAAAGTGTAATCTTTTACATGTTTGCTAACGACGGGTCCATCATGACCTGGGCACGAAACCCAGGACATGTCATCACTCGACTCCAAAAAGCTTTACATCATTGCGAGAGCTGGTTCACTAAGTGGCGATTAAAGCTGAATGTCAAAAAGTGCAAGGTCATGTTTATCACTCGCAAATGCAAAAACCCTCCAAAGCCCCTCTTCTTATTTGGCAAGAAACTTGAGTGGGTAAAAAGCTATAAATATCTTGGTGTCATAATCGACTCCAAACTAAACTGGAACGACCAAGTCCAATACGCGCTCAAGAAGGCAAAGAAAGCGAGGTTCAGTCTGATTGCACTTCTGGGGCGAAACAGCGCTCTTGGTGTGGATAACAATCTCTTGATATACAAGGTTGTGATTCGTACTATTTCACTCCATGGAATGCCTGCTTGGGCTTCTATTTGCAAATCTAGGTGGAAGGAACTCCAGACCTTCCAAAATGTTGCTCTCCGATCCATTGCCCAACTTGACAGAAGATTTGCCAACAACCACTCTATCTATGACGATTTGGGGATGACCCACATAGGCACCTTTGTCCAGACACTTATGAAGAACATGCTACCCAAGATGGAGAATCACAAAAATACTCTGGTTTCTGGTATTCTGGACTATCCATTCGTTGTTAAGGGTCCCCTCAGGTTTCGAAAACCCCGCCATATCTTGGATGTCTGCTTTGATGACGTTAACAAGGCCGTCTTCCCCAACTACTGGATCTTTTAGATCCTGCTTATTTTTGGGGGACTCTATTCGTCAATCTACAATCTGACTCTCATCCCTTCTTGGGACTTATTCTTTGGAGGACTAAAGAGGTTCATCAGGCTTTCTCCCAGTTCAGTGTACCTCCTCTGGTTTACTCCTTGGGCGAGCGTGCAAAGTGAGCTTGGCTCCTGGACCACTCGTGTCATTCTTTTCACTACCATGTTCGATTGTCGATTGTCTCTTATTATCACTTAAAAAAGTCGGGAATAAATGGCCTAGTCAGTTTCTTCAAACTAACTATAATGTATTGTAAGGCCTTTATTCATCAAAATAGAAAGAGATACTAGCTCATACCCTTTAAAATATAAAGACCACAACCGCAAAGATCATTATTAGGACAGTGGTTATTTTTTCTTACAAGTTATTTAAAGAATAAAATGGGCCAGCGGGCGAAACCCTATCCAAACCACATTGGATAGAAAAAAGTTCTCATTTACCGAGCCAGCAAAATTCCCTTTATAGTGAAATTATAGGAAGGAGTATACAGTGGTTGAAACAAACCAAAATGGTCTTTGCCACCCACGCCGATTAACAACCAACCAACTAAAAATTATAAGCAATAATAATAATTTCGACAGACGAAACCCGCCATAAAAAAACCAACTTATTAGATAACTAATTCAAAAGTTAGATAATAAAATATTAATAATAAATAATTAAATACTTAAAAAAGAATCCAATAAATCAACAATAACTTGGAACAGGGGCAAAAGGGAAGGATAAAAAAACAGACTTGGGAAAGAACGAAGATTGGCGCAGCTATGCAGAGTATCGGACAAATAATAAGATGGACGCGTTGACAGTCTATAATCTGGGAAATTATAACATTAAAGAAATAAATTAATTAAAAAGTCCGAGAAATGTCGTTAGACTATGTCAGGGCGAAATTCCGAACGTTGGAGAGTAAAGCCCGATAGATTGACGTTATCGCCGGCAACGTCATCCTCATCGTTTCGATTTCTTGAGATTGAGCGATCGTCAGCACATACAGCGTCATCCGCATCATCTGGCACGAGAACGAATGGAGAGACAGAAAGAGAAATGACGAAAAAGACGAGGGAAAAAAGATCGCGGGAGAGAGGGAGAACAAGTTTCACGACCGGAGTAAGAAAGAGAGAAATGAGATAGTAAATGAAGAGACTAGGATTTTAGTTAGAAAAGAAGCGGCACGCACGGAGTGGTGGATTAAAGACTGTTGCCGAAGGATTTTCAAGGAGAAAGCGGGCAGTTGGTATGAATGCCAAAATGTGTAGTCGCCAATTTGGAGACACGTGAGCTACTCACCGTTATGTGTGCTAGACCTCTCTATCAAGAAAATTCAGCAGCGTGGATGCATTTTCTTTACCGCAGACGATAGCTCTATTCTCCGCTGCGTGGGGATTTTTCCGTGGACGATTAGTGCATATCTGTCGGAGGACCAAGGCGGGTTTGCGAATTGTCGGAGAGGAGAATCGGCTAGCTTCAGTCTTAGCGGCTCCAAGATTGCTTAATTGGGAGCACGCTCTTCAAGGCAAATTCTCGGCGCACCACTTCACATTATACGATCCCTACCAAGATGTTTGATTGTGCATGTCGCGCACTCTGGTGAGACATTTGTGAAACTCTAGGTTACAAACATTGCGAAGCTCATGATACTGATAGAGAGTTGGCGTTCATGAATAAGTTTTCCATCTTCTTAATGAACAGAATGGAATCAGAATTTAAAATTCGAAAAAGAAACATCTGTTTTGTAGTTGGTTGCAACAATTCCTACGCAAACACTAATGGATTGATTTTTTTCTCATTTCCTAATGCCACGAGAAATTTCGAGGCTTGGATTTAAGCTGTACTACGAGAAAAGTAATTACTTACTATTAGGTTGATTAAAACTCGTGTTTTATGGTAACATGCCACCAATATTCTGTCCAAATCGATATTTTCAGTATTGATGAAACAGATTGGGTACCAAGCAAGTACTCAAGAATCTGTGGATTCAACGGATCCGTATATATGATATCAAGAACAGATGAAGGTACGCTGTTCTTGATGATTTGTTGTTGTTGTTGTTGTTGTTTATCAGCAGCTTTTCCCATTTTAATATGGGGTCGCCGTGTTAATTATTTCATTTGGCAATGATGATTTTCCGGCCGGATGCCCTTCCTAACGCCAACCTCACGAGAGAAAGAACAAAGACAAACATTCATGCCCTCGGCGGGATTCGAACCCGCGACTCGCTGGATCCGAGAGCGATAAGACCTGCGCCTTAACCCTCTCGGCCACCGAGTCGGCGATCCGTATATCTATCTATCTATCTATATATATAAAGAAGGATGTTTGTGGGTCTGTGGGTCTGTTTGTATGTTTTTTATACAAATCTACAGTTTTATTCCGATCTTGATAAAATTTCGCATACATGACCGTCAAAGCATGAGGAAGGTCACTGTCTACCTCAGATTTCGGAAAAATAATAAATATCAATAAAAAATCGATATTCATGGTTATGGCAAGGCATATTAATGAGAAATATCTCATGACCAACAATGCAAGGCAAAGTTGGTACAACAATAGGTATCAACAATGGTATCAGCATGCAATTCACAAACACACTGCATGAACCAACAATATATATCTCATGACTAACAATGAAAGGAAAAGTTTGTGCAAGTGTAATTATCCCGGGCAACGCCGGGTACCTCTTCTAGTATGATATAATAATCAAAATTGTTCCTGCAGATATGATTAGGGATCTGGACAAAATTTTATGTGTGGTGTGTTTTGACAAACTTGCAACCACCAATAATTTCTGATGCAGACCTACATGAACAAAACAGTAATTTTTTTAACACGTGAACATGAGTTATTTATTTTTCAGTATCGTGAACGAAAATGTTTCTTTTTTATAAATCATTGGCAAGTAATGAGGAAAAAAAAAAATAAAAGTTTTCAATTTGAGGAGTAGCCTTACTTAAAAACTTATGATCAATTGGTATCGTAATTGTTAAATTATCTTTGTGGTGTATATGTGAAATAAGTTGTGTCGACTCCTAAAATATACATACTTATTGGACCTGTGTGTAGTATACATGAGTTTGTTTTTTTGTTTTTTTTTTGAAAGTCATCTTGCTTTGACCGGTTTCTTCATCTGTTATCACGTCAAAGTAATTAATGTTAAGTTGTTTTTTTTAATCACATTTAAGTTTCTCATCTTTTATGCTCGATGGCGACTTGATTTCTAGCAGATAAAACGACGATAACCGTAGAATAAGGCTTGCACATGGGAATGTTTGTAACCTGTTGTTTCCCTATTACACCGGTAGGCGTGTGAGACTTTGCGCCATCTATCGATGGCAGGGAGCGTATAGAAGGGAGCGTCTTCAATATCTTTTTCTCTCAGGATGGATATTTCGGCAAAGTTGACTTTTAGTAACTGCGTGCACTGCAGTGAAGCCTCTCTCAGAGACACCCAAATGAACAATTCATTCATAGCAACTGTTTCGTATCCGCCCTGCAGTGAAGCATCACTTAAAGACGCCACTAATTGTATTAAAACGCTTAGTATAAGAATCTACAAAATTATTAAATTAATAACTGATTCAAACATTTGACATATAAAAATAAATTACTAAATTGCAAAAAAAATTCGGTTGAGTGGGACTTGTATCACATAAATGAATTCTGTATATACACTGTCGCGATCTGTTTATCTAAGGTAATACTAGGTCGCGATCCGTTTTATTTTGATTTGTTTGAAGTAGGATCCTGCAAAAAAACCCACCGGTCAAAGCGCCTAGAGTAATAGCACAAATGATGAGATATCCCAGAGATAAACCTTAATTTTTATCTCATTTTTTATAATTGATATATTATTTTATTGAATTATTTGAAAAATATCTGGGTTTTTTATCCGAATTTATTAGAGTTTTTATTTTCGTATTTGGAGAGGGGGGGGGGGGCGTCTTTCTTTAAAATTTATTTTCTAATATTAATTTACCGAATTAATTATTTGGTGATCGCGTTGGCCATAAAATTTATATTGCATATTTTCATTATTGTCGTGCATCCGGGTGAATATGACATTAAATTTAAGTTTTAAATGAAAAATTAAGCCACGAGCCTACATTACAGTCAACAATGACTTAATTGCTTAGAGCGTCGCGATCCCATACTGGAATTTTCTTTTTCTTTCCTATTTTCCTTTCTTAATATTTATTAAAACGCATTTAACATCTGTATTGTAACATTTTAACATCGGAGGCATCGTGTTTAAATAATCCATCAGCTTTTCTTTAATAAATTTGATACTTGGGGTCTTTGTTACTGTTTACATATACAGTGGCTACGCTATGACCTATCCATTATCAGAATTATTTTTATATTTGCGGCGTAAGACCATGTAGCGAATGTACGAATAACTCCCGTAATAAGAAAAATAACCAGATTTACTACTACTCCAAAAGAAAGGATCAACATGCTATAACTACTATCACTACCTTTGCTGGTCTTACTATTACTGATGGACTGGATATTAGTAACTGTTTTGCCCAGCATTTCAGTGAAACTGTCTCTACTTCTTTCAACACATTCTCGGAGAACTGTCTACCTATTGTCCCCCTATTGATAACCTCATCTTAACGGAGTTCACTGATAGAGATGTTGCCTACGGCATTAATAGATCACGGGCCAAGCCTTGCAATTCTCCGACAGAAGTTCCTTCCTTTATTCTCAAAGGCCTTTGAGATGTCATAATTATTCCTCTTAGGCGCATCTTTAATGTGTGTCTAAAAGCTGGCCACTATCCTAAAATAAGGAAGAATGCGGTTGTGGTTCCTGCCTTTAAGGGTGGTTCTCCCAACCGGACTGACATTGCTAGCTATAGGCCGATCTCTATCCTTCCACCCACTGCCAAAGTCTTTGACAACATCATTCATAAATATCTTCTACAACATGTCCTTCCTCATGTTCCTGCGTGTTAACATGGTTTCATTCCCCGAGGTTCCGTTGTGAGCAATCTTGTATCTCTCACCACTCATGATGCTCTTGACCACTGCCAGCAACTTGACGTGGTCTACTTTGATATGCAAAAGGCGTTCGACTCTGTCAATCATGAGTTACTAAAAATGTGATGGTTGAAGGACTCCTTCGGATAATGCGCTCTTTCCTGTTGGATCGACTGTTTGTTGTATCTATACGACATCATTCATCATTGCCCTATAGGCCTCACTATGGTGTTCCACAGGGTTCTGTCCTAGGGCCTTTATTATTTGTTATCTTCACTGCTGAACTCCCCGAGGTGATTAGAAACTCCCATATATTGATGTATGCAGATGATGTGAAACTTTTTGGTAACATAATAATTGTCTTAATGCTCACCTGCTTCAGCAGGAAATTTATAGAAAAATGTCATTAGTGTGAGCAGAATGATCTTGCAATTAATGCAACCAAATGTGACAAAAAAGACCAATTTTATCGAGTTCTCTTAGTCTGTTTGTGGAAATGTGCAAGTTGCTAAGCTTTGTGTCCGTGATCTTGGCGTAATCGTTGATAGCACACTTTCCTATAATTCCCATGTTGACTGTTCGTCTGAAGGCTTACAGAGCTCTTGGTATCATTGTGCGCAATGGAGCCGATTTTCGGTGCCCTTCTACATTTGTTCGGCTCTATCGGAGTCTAGTTTTACCCATTTTGTCCTACTGTGCTGTTTTATAGAATGGGGGTTCAAATATGCAGTCTTGTAAACTGGATAGGGTGCAAAATGTTTTTCTCCGGTTTCTGAAGCGGAAATTCTCGAATTTTTATGTACCTTTAGATCTGTGTGCACTCTCAGACATTAGAATGATTTTGCCTTTCTTAAGAATGTTTTAGTAGGGAAGATGGATGCTCCAAACCTTCTATAGTCCACTTTCCTCCGAGTACCGTCTCATACTACGAGGAAGCCCGCGTTGAAGCCTTGGCCTTCTATTAAAATCGGAGAAGAATTTCGTCGGGATACAATGTTCAGAATTCAAAAACTATACAATGAGAATTCTAATGTCAGTGATATATTTAATTAATTTTCCTCGCCATGTTACTCTCCTGCCTTTGTGGTTATGGTTGTATTTATTACTTGTCTTGTAACTCTCATTCTATTTGCTCGATATTGTAGTTCCGTGTTGGCTTGTGTGAAATCAGAACATGTACTGAATTGAATTGAATTGAATTATTATTATTATTATTATTATTATTGAATTTTTATCTTTGTAATTATTGTTATATTTCTGTTAATCTGTATAAATAAAGTTGTGTTTTTCTGTTTATTTTTATTGTCCTTTTTTTAATTACGTTACTTCCCTTGTACTTATATCTTAAATAACCCCATTTTGGGCCTTTGGCCTGTTGGGGGGCAACATAGCGGCTTGGACTTCCAGTTTATTTGGTGGTTTATTCCCTGTTTTGTTACCTTTTATTATTATTATTATTATTATTATTATTATTATTATTATTATTATTATTATTTATACCGGATGGTTGTTTGTTTTTAATATTTATTTGCGTAAAATGACGGCCGTTTGTGGGAATAAAATCATAATCACATAAAGAAACTCCCGTGTTTACACATTTAGGTTATTTACTCATTTGGTATTAATTGTATGAAATTATGCGATTAAGAAATGAGTAAAGAGCGTTTTAATTGTTGGTAATCTTACAAATATGGAAACACGGAATTCTTTTGTGTGATTTTAAAGGACTGTCACTTTACGTAAATAAAATCATATAAGACCCGTCATTTCTTTGTGATACAAGACCCACTCAACTTATTTTTTTGCAATTTAGTAATATTTTTTAATAAATCAAATGTTTAAATCAGTTATTAATTAGTAATAATTTTGCAAATCCTTATACTAAGCGTTTCAATAAAATTAACTGATTATTGTTAAATATTTACGAATTATAAATAAACTTTATTAATTTCTAATAGTAATTAGTAACTTCAGGGTAAAATGCTGCGAATTTATGGGTCAACAGTGGCGTCTTTAAGCGATGCTTCACTGCAGGGCGGATACTAAATAGTTGCTATGAATGAATTGTTCATTTGGGTGTCTCTGAGCGAGGCTTCACTGCAGTGCACACAATTGCTCGCAGTTATTAAAAGTCAACTTTGCCTATTTCACTTTAAGGCCCGTTGTTCCTTCTTGTGACATTATATTGCTAATGCTATTACGCATTACTGGATGGGATTTTATAAGTGTCTCGAAACCATACAGAACCCTTATCTTATTATGTGTCACGTGATTTAAGGGTGCGAGCTCAAGCGAGCGCGCTCGGAAGAGCAGAGTCGCGAACGCGAAAATTTCCAACAAGATATTATTGGAATTCATCGTTTCCAACGGAACTGCGTTCACCGTTGTCGGAGAATGAGTATGCCCAGAGAAAGCGGTCAGGTGATGCGAAGGTGACGTGGAGAGGTGAGGAAAAACGATGGAGGAGAACTGTGCGGGAAGCAAGGCATAGCAGTTGTATACCTCGAGAAGCGGATTATAGTTCATGGCGGTCGAGCGTTGAGTTCTTGTAGAGTTGAAGAAAGAATTAAGCGAGCAGGAGCTCGTTTTTCCGCATCAGAAGGAAATTGGAGGAATTTGCAGATAAGTGCTCTTTTGTGTAATTTTTCTTCAGAGAGTTCTGAAATCATAAAACTGTCCTCCGAGGAGAAAAACTCGGTATCAATTTATTTATCTCCCAAGTTAAATTCTAAAGCTTTGCCCGTATATGGGGAAGTGAATTTTAGTGGGAAGGAGTGTTCGCATTAGAATTATGAAAGCGAACAAGAGGCTTTAAATGATAAGCTACGTTTAAACTCCATTAACTATGGCGTTACATTTGTGACTACAGAGTTGCTTCCTTGTGTGTCGCAGTGCGTATTCCGTCATGTAACTTGCATACGGGATTTAGAAGCAAGGCTGTGTGATGGAGTGTTCACGGAATTGCGAACGTGAAACTTTTCATCTAAGATAATGGGAATTTTTCCATACGGATTGGAAAGCTACAATGCAACGAATGAAGGAGAATTCCTTTCTTTGGCGGAGTTATCGCATGCTAATCTTTAATGAAGGAAAGTACAGGCTGCTAGGAGTTTGGTTAATGTGTAATTATTTAAGCAGCTACTTTCTGGATTATCCCTGGCTGTGTAAAGAGAGCCGAATTGCATATTCGAAAGGCTCGAAATATCTAATTAAAGGATTTACGATGGGAAAGTTTTTCCAGTGCAGGTATTTCGTTAAAAGCACTAATTGCTTAATTGAAGTGCTCTCGTCGGAGAAATAATCATATGTTGGAAGAGCTTTTTGTTAAAGACTTTGTTAATTGTGTTAAAGACTTTGTTTTATTTTTTGGCTTAGATATTTAGTAGTAGAAACTCAATGATATAGTTAATCTACTAAGTAAATTTATCTTGTGTGCTACAAAGATAATTATGTAAGGAAAACTCGTGTTGCATATTTAGAGTTCTATTAATAAATTATTAGATCCTTAGCAGAAGAGTTTAATTATTTAATTAAAGAAGAATTTGGCAGATCGAAATCTATATATATAAAGAAGGATGTTTGTGGGTCTGTACGTTTTTTATACAAATCTACAGTTTTATTCCGATCTTGATAAAATTTCGCATACATGACCTTCAAAGCATGAGGAAGGTCACTGTCTACCTCAGATTTCGAAAAATTAATAATTATTGATAAAAAATCGAAGCAAAACTTGGCCATTCATCACTTTGTGCAGTCTAGCGGTCGCCGATTCTTCTATTTACTTGCTTCCCATTTGCTCAATACATCACGGAGCTAAAGGAGTGCTTCCTCTGTCGTCTTTCCACTCTTTCTCAATAGTCTGCTAACTTTCCATTATCTCCAGTTACTGATCATTTTTAAAGATTTTCAAGAAATTGTTAAGTACTAAGAACTCTCTTTTCTAAGAAAAGCCTGAATAACAGGAATTCTATGCATTGTTACAAATTGAAACTTATCCATATTACATCATCATTTTATGTTCATTGTTATAATTCTTGGAAAGATTGCTTTAACATTACATCATCATTCTGTGCTCATTGTTATTGGTGAATTGCGCGTTGATACCATTGTTGATGCGAACACAATGGGCCTATTGTTGCACAAACTTTGCCTTGCATTGTTGGTCATGAGATATATATTGTTGGTTCATGCAGTGTGTTTATGAATTGCGTGCTGATACCGTTGTTGATACCTATTGTTGTACAAACTTTGCCTTGCATTCTTGGTTATGAGATATATCTAATTAATATGCCCCTCCATAACCATGAATATCGAAATTTTTTATCGATAATTATTATTTTTCCGAAATCTGAGGTAGATAGTGACCTTCCTCATGCTTTGAAGGTCATGTATGCGAAATTTCATCAAGATTGGAATAAAACTGTAGATTTGTATAAAAAACGTACAGACAAACAGACCCACAAACATCCTTCTTTATATATATAGATAGATAATAATGCAGTAGTTATATTCAATTTGCTTTGGATCAATTTTATTTTAATTAATGTCTATATTTGCGACGATAGCGATTATCAAATTATTAATTGCAGGATGAGGTCTCCTTCAAATTTTCCACGCATAAGCAAGGCATAGTGGATTTGAAGGGAAATTTGGCCAATAAGCTCTACACTAAGGAAATGCTTAGAAAGGGGAGTTCAAACATTTATGCCAATGTATCTCACATAGACCCGCGATGATCACGAAAGCCTAAGAACCCGCGTCCTAATGTTCTTGTCCACCGAAGGCGGCAATCTCTATTCACTCTGCAGCCAGTACTTCGTTGGGCCACCTTTTTCATTGAATACAGCGTCGATTCTTTTTGACATGGTTGGCTGGTTGGTTGATTGAAATTTTAGGGCGTCAGCTGCTACGGCTATTTTGCGCGGGACAAAAAGTTTAAATACCCACAGTTTATGGGCCAAAAGTTAAAAAAAGCAGATTAAAAAAATTATAAAAAAGTGAATTAAAAAGATGCAAAAGCAATAAAAAGTATGACTATGTGGATTTAAAATCACAAATAATTTTAAAACCAAAGTTTTTCTAGGGTTCTTCCCTAATAAGAAATATCATGAACATTGTAGCTCTTATGAGCAATGCAAATTATTGTAAAGGGCACTAGCTAGCCAGTAAATGATTAAAATTTATTTTTTTAAGATTTGTCCCCTAAAACAAAATTGGTGAATATGATAAGCGTGTAAAGGGACTAAATAAACAAATACTTAATGATCTGATATATACAATGCAAAAGCAATAAAAAGATGGCTATATGAATTTAAAAACATGAATAATTTTTAAAAACAAATGCTTTTTTTTAAATCATAGGGTTGTTCCCAACAAAAAATCTAGTGAATAAATTCAGCCCTAATGAGGCCTAATGAGCGTCGTAAATTAGCGTGTAAAGGGCACTGTATTAGAATATGCTTAATAGTCAGCATTGCTCCACAGGAATACAATGGAGTTAGTTCTTTTTTTAATAAATGTTTGTGAGTAAGACCTTCTTGACATGGACTTCACGATGTTGTTGTTAGAAGTTGATAATAGAGACCATGTCTGATGAATTGCAATTTCAAGTTATGAGAGATTTGATGTTTGTGGATCTAGCTGTCTGATAACTTTTCCAACTTCATCCCACAAATACTCACCATCACACTGAGATCTGAAGATTTCGGTAGCAACCTAAGCAAAGTAAACTATCCTCATGTTTCTGAAACCAATTCTGTACAATACGGGCATCATGACAGACGCATTCTTTTGTTGAAAGTAGCTATCTCTACCGGGATAAACCATCACCATGACAGGATGTGCTTGGTCAGAAATGATATATAGATATGTTTTACGATTCATATGTTGATTAATAAGAATTAAAGAGCATGCCATTGAAAACACTTGCAAGGCAGAACGTTTCCTTCACCAGCTTGAAGGGTTTTACTAATGCATTTGGGGTCCATCCAAAAGTGGGAACCTCTAATCCTAAAAGTGAGAACCTCTAGTCCGCCACTAATCTCCTTGTGGATTAGAGGTTCCAAATTTTTGGTTGTTCCATTCCACAGTTTTTGCTTAGTTTTTATTTGAGGTCCATGCTTTCGCTAGTCGATGGCAACCAGAATTTGCACGTTGAGACCGAGTATTTTGACTTACAGTTCAGTCTAAACACTTTAGCACAGGTATTCTTGAATATTTCACGAATACGGAGGTTTCGCTAATACTCGCTTTGTGGCTCTAAGCTCCTGCAGTGAGTCTACGTTCAAAGTCTTTCAAATCGCCTTGTTCGCCCATATCGTCACAAACAAATCACTTCTGCTTCCTTTTTTATATCAGTCTTGACTTCTAGCGGCAATAGCGTGATGCCAAAGCTAATTTGCTTAAAACTCATAGATGGTCATAATAAATTGGCCACTCAGTGTATAATTGCTGAGGAAGTTTTATTAAATTAAATTGAATTCAATTTTTGAAAGACTTGAGTAATTTATCCATTAGGAATAAAATTCGGGAATAGTAAAGGTAAAGATGTACCGGAGCTCTGGTGATGATCATATAAATCGAGTGAAGCAATGCAAAATTCCTGAGTATTTGTTTCAGACATCCAAAAACGTAAAATATTAGGAAAAATCACAGTGCTTTAACTAGACTTAAATGATACCGTAAAAAGTAGTCTTAAAATAACATGAAACCGCCGGTAAATATTAAACATTGAAATATATTTATTATTGAATTAGGAATTCTCTAACGGATAGCTACTTACTCTCAATAGTTTTCTCCTCTTCAGCGGGTGAGGCTGTTATGTCAACGGCAAGAAGAATCAACAGAAACATACACATGATGTAGTAGGGCTTCATTTTTGCAGCTGTTTATTGAGATCCTATATAAATTATAAGTATTAATTTTTAAAATATATAACTTAATCACCTACAGCTAAATCATTTCTATGGTGGAAACAAATAATATGGTAAAACTCATTAAGTGATACCCAAGATATAAAAAAAAACAAAAAAAATTGCTTTTATAAAGTTTTAATTATTCATTTTCCCCCAAAATTCTCCACACTTGATATTACTATAAAGATAGATTAGCAGAGCCGCCCGGATATTTACAGTAGTAGATAGAAAGAAAAACCTCAAGAAGTTAAATAATAACTCAAATTGGTTTTCAATAATTCTACAATTTTCTGATGTAGACGACGTTCCTGTTGTTCTGATGTTTCCTTCTCTGACCAGTACTCGTTCTTTTTTTCGCTGGCATTTCGATAGATATGAATTAACATGTATGAATTTCATAGGATTATAAAAGAGCACAATGCAGTGTGCTTGTTGATTTGAAGAGTTCAGTTGGTGTATGCTTTATCGGTTATGTCGTAAACTGTCGTATAACTTTTTAACGGAGCCACAGATCAAAAAACGCGACTAGACTTTTTTGCTCAGAGTTTCATGCTCTACATATCCTTAAGTTTGTGAAACATCGTCCATTTATACCCTGTATATATATATAGAAGGATGTTTGTGGGTTTGTTTGTGTGTATTGAATAAAAATCTACAGCTTTATTCCGAACTTGATGAAATTTTGCACACATGACCTTCAAAGCATGAGGAAGGTCACTGTCTACCTCAGATTTCGGTAACATAATAATTATCGATAAAAAATCGATATTCATGGTTATGGCAGGACATATTAATGAGAAATATCTCATGACCAACAATGCAAGGCAAAGTTTGTGCAAACATAGATATCAACAATGGTATCAATACGCAATTCACAAACACTCTGCACGGACCAACAATATATATCTCATGACCAACAATGCAAGGAAAAGTTTGTGCAACAGTACGTATCAACAATGGGTCAACACGCAATGCACCAACACTAGGCAGGAATCAACAATATATATCTCATGAACACCAATGAAAGGCAAAATTTGTAACAATGCATAGAATTCCTGTTATTCAGGCGTTTTCTAAAAAAGAGAGTTCTTAGTATTCAACAATTTTTTGAAAATCTTTAAAAATGATTAGTAACTGGAGATAATGGAAAGTTAGCACACTATTGAGAAAGAGTGGAAAGACGACAGAGGAAGCACTCCTTTAGCTCCGTGCTGTATTGAGCAAATGGTAAGCAGGTCAATAGAAGAACCGGCGATCGCTAGACTACGGAAAGAGATGAATGGCCAAGTTTTGATTCAAGACATCGAGAGAAGAAAGGGAATTGCAACAACATCAAGTGTACATCTAAAGTAAGATTACGTGAGTAAGAAATTATTTAGACTAGCAGTGGTATCCTTGGAGAGGTCCATCCATTTAAAAAAATTAAAAAAAATTTTTTTTTCATAACTTCAGGATAATTTTCTAATATTCTAATTTCCTTTAGAGAATTATCCTTTTTGCTTTGATAAAGGATAGTCTCTATCCGAAACGTAAGCTTTTTATTTGATTTTATAGTTTTATTTTGATTTTACTTATTATTTATTAACTATTATTAAAAAAATTTTTTCAAATTTTATTAAGAATTTTTACTGTATTCTAAGCGTTTTCATGCGTGTTATTTTTAAGATATTTCAAAATTTATTCCAAAAAAAAGTCCGAGCCACGCCGGGGTTATCACCTAGCTTATTTGGTAGCACAGCAGGTCTAAACATTTCCTAAAAATATATTTTGACTATATTCTGTGGGAAAGTGTATATTTTGGAAAATAAAATGCTGACAATGCGTTGGCTGAACGTTCGTTTCCAAGAATTTTTGATAATGAGCATAAAGTGAAGATGCAGTGACAGAACATTAATAAGGCAGTGTCTATTGATTAGGCATAGGAGTCACGCGTGTCTCCCTTGACCTCCCTATCAAACATCCAGACGGCTGGCAAAAATTTATGTGTCTGGAAAGGAAAGAGAAAGAACGAGTATTGGTCAGAGAAACTCTGCAACTAAAAACAGAAAAAGCTATACGGGCGCTTGAAACATCTGAACAACGGCAGTTTCGAATAGAGCCACAAGGTATGAGAGCTTTTGCGTCAAGGGCAAGAAAAACATGAGTCTAAAGTATCTGGTGATGCTCCGCAGTGGTAAGGCAAGTCAAGAAGAGTTTAGATGCTCCGGTTTTTCGTATTTTTCGTAGAATGGATAGTCCCTTTGCTCTGTGTTGGCAATTATAATTTAATTTTTTGAGATCTATCTCTTTACCTACAAGTGTAATTAACCCGGGCAACGCCGGGTACCTCTGCTAGTACAGTATATTGTTGGTCTTTCGATATGTCTGTTCATCACTTGCAGTGGTCTAGCAGTCCTCGTTTCCTCACGCGACGTCGACACGCTTGCAACGTCGACGGCCGCCTGGGAACTTTCTCAGTTTCTCAAACGTATAGTAACTCTCCATTATCACTAGTTAGTGCTCGTTTTTAAAAATTTTCCAGAAAATGTTAAGTTCTAAGAACTATCAATTCTAAGAAAACCCCGAACAACAGGGATTCTATGCATTGTTACAAATTGAACCTTATTTATAAAGCGCTTTGCCTTGCATTCTTGGTCATGAGACATACGTATATTTTGTAGTCCATGCATAATGTTGGTGAATTGCATGTTGATACCATTGTTGCCCGGCACAATGGTACCTAGCAAAAGGCACCCGGCGTTTCCCGGGATAATTACAGTTGTAGAGAAACAATAATCTCAAGAAGTTAAATAATAATTCAAAAATTGGTTTTAAGTACTTCTACAGTTTCCTGCTGTAGTCATACCCGTTGTTCAGATATTTCGACACACGGATAACTTTTTGCCTCTGACCAAAATACATGGTCTGTTATTGGTTATGTCGTAAACTGTCGCCCGAGACCGATGGCGTCCTTATGAAAGAGAAAGAGGAAGCTGTCATCGTGTCTGGAACATTTGTTACGGAGCTCAAGGGTGACACTTATATCTCTTAGCCTTCTCGAAAGAGACTTCCTTATGTATATCGTGCTATTATACTCATTTTCTGCTCATTGAAAACAATTTTTGGAAACGAATGTTCAATTGCCAAAGCAACAGAACATCCTATCATTGCATCATCTTGAAAATATTGTTGCATCATCGCTATATCGGTTTTCATAGCAACAATATGTCTTCGGCATCAGTGTGGAAATATATGACAATAATAACTTTAGACGAAACCGCTCTCTTCTTGGGTGGCAGTGGATGTACATGATCGTTTGTGGCTGTATACTCTCCAATCCCAACAATCTGGATAGGCTTATTCACTACTAGGTAATCTGTTGTTGCAGATGCACTCTGCTCTCGATGTCTTGAAGCAAAACTTCGGCATTCATCACTGTGTGATCTCGATTGAAACTGATAAAAACATTGTGTGATTTCTATGTGATACAATCATTTTTTGTTGCTGACTGATTACACAATTTAAAACGACCAAAACGTATTTGATAGGTTATGATCCGAATAGCGGGTAGGGGTAGAATGCTTAGTATTAGCGGGATGGCCTGACCAATATTCCTTCCTTATTAACTTTCCCCTGTCCATTCCCGAGTGAAAGTTGATGCGCATGTTTTACCTCAGCATTAGTTTTCCTCAATAAATTAGAAGTTCTTAGTATTATTTCTATGAATGAAATTGGTTAAGAGTTTACAATGCAATAAAGGAAGAATAGAGTTTCCGATTAATTTCGCCGTTTATTCCCGGTTTAATCCATATATTTATAAAATAATATATTCTTTAAATAAAAGATACACAGTGAAGCGATTACATGTATAACACAAAAAAAAAACCCGCATCACTGGCCAAGTGATCTGAACCTTGCCGGGGACCAACTATCATCCCGGGCTGGAAGTCGGTCACATCCTTTGTTTTCACCATGGTGACGGTCAAACTATTTGCAATTGACAGGTATGTTCTCGCTTTATATTGGTATCGACTGTCACGTGACCAACTGACATGTAGTAATTATTATGCCAACGAATTTGCATATTCATGGGTGTTCCTAATAAATTGGCCACTCAGTCTATATCACCATATGTGTATTTCCCATCAGCCGTTTTTTGGCTTAAGGCGTTACCAGTCCTCCGGCTTGTTGGTATCAAAATATGTCAGATACAAAATGAGTAGCTAAATGACTGCTAGCCCTCAGAAGGGCTACTTCATGAATAACAATGCTATCTACACAATACAGCAGTTCTCCTTTATATAACGGCCTCTGAGTTTCTCAGCATGCAGTAAGAAAGAGGATCTTAGACCTTAGACATTAGACTTTTTGTCATCCAATTTACTTGTAAATCCACCAGATATTTGGAAGCGTGAGCCTGCCTCATTATAATCGTTGCCTGCCCCGAAGACTAAGTTTATTTCGAAACGCGTAGCCTATTCCAATAAACGCTACCATATAGCTTGTTCTGATCATGCTAGAATATTCAATTCTTTTCATAGTTTGTCTTGTCATCTTAAAGATCTATTGAACATTCTTATCTGTGTAGGTATACGCTCACTTGGACACCTATAGGACCTAGCCTTTTCTTTCCTTGATGCTGCCTATTTAATTTTCATAATGGTGTTGTGCCATTTAAATTCTTGTACACAAATTTTTTTTTAATATTCCAATTTTAAGTTTTTATAACACGCTATGCTATATTAAAAAATTAGCTATCATATTAGCCGGAATTAGAAAAGATTCAGCCGATTTTAGCTACTTTTAAAGGCAATTTTAGCTAGAAATAACAAACAAAAGTTGGCAAGATTAGATAGGATTACCCATGCCAGATAGCCTTTAGATGAAAGGTCAGAGAAAAATTTTCCGGTCGGTTGCAATGGAGGCTTCAGATGCTTACTGTGTGATCAAAACGTCGGGGGGAAAGGTGGGTCCTGGTAGTTGCTATTCCGCAAAAACACACAGCATTGGCCCCGGAACGGTGCCGCCCAGGTTAAGGGCCTCCTAGGTTCAAGAGAACCAAAAATTGCAAAAAGTATAAAAGTTGGTACATTGTTTAATGTTTTATGTTGATTCTAGATGCTATGTAAGTTGCAGATTCCATCAATTGTGAGAATTTTTTTTTTTTTTTTGAGTTCTGTGAACTATAAAGAGCCGGCTCGCTAACCGAGAGTGCTAAGGCGCAGATCTCGTCCTTGTTGAGACCAATGAATCGCAAGTTCGAATACCGCTGAAGCTATAAATGTTTTAGATTGTGCAAGCTTATTCCCTGTTAGGTGAAATCTATATATTAATACATGAACATCGAAATTGGGGAACATTTTTGGGGTACTTATTATATAAGGAGGGGAATCGAACTTATTTCATTCGAAAGGTACTGCGCCATAGATGGGCAGAAACAAAGAAACAAGTCTCTGGGACCACAATTAGCCGAGATATTAATTAAAAATCAATACCGATAGGATGCTAACAGATACCGACAGATGGTGCTCTATGTCCATCAGAGATTAAAGCTCTAGATTAGGAAAGTACGGCAAACTTCGTCGTCTGCTACCAACGATATGAAATGAGTAGATCGCTCATGAGCTGCTTTCAGCGCCACCATCGTGTCCCCATTTGAAGGCCTGGCGGCCATTGCTTTGGTGGTCAAAAAATGGCTTTCATCGATTTTTACGTGTGTAATTTTGCGTACATAAACACACCAAAACTGAATGCCGATTTCTTGTTCAGCTTTAAATTGTAATAAAAGATATATTAAAGGTTCACCACTGACCTTTCACAGGTGTATTTTTTATTTTCTGCGTCTTAGAATGTTTTTCTCATGTAAAAATCCTGGTCTTTCATATCGTGATTGGTTGATTAGATGTATCCAACCTTGTTATCGTCGTTTCAGTGATACCAGAATGATTGTTTAGAGGTATTTATGAAATTATATACCGCATTTATTAAAAACCTTCTAAATTTGGGAGATCACATAAGAAATTTCAGACTACAAGCCCGATGTTGGTGGTGGGGGGGGGGGGTGCTTTCTCAGCTGGCGACAAAGCGGATATACAGTAATGGCGCTTTGGCTGGCGATGTTAAGACTACAGTGGCTAGAAGAAATAGTGTGTCCATTGAATACAAAATGCAGCTATGAGAGTGTAATGATGACTGATGACACCGCCAGATGGCATGAGTATCGAATGCGCCGACAATTACTCTATAATGCATGGCATTCAATGTAAGTTTCAGAGCATTAACGCTTTAAAAATACTTGTTTAATAAAATAAAATACGATTGTAAATTTGAAATAATATGCAAACAAATCAAATTATATGAATTTCAAAGCAGTATTAGTTTTATTTATTATTTAATCGAATAGCCATTTTTCTCATTTTTCGGTTGGTTTACATTTGCTTTACCGTTTCGTTACGAGTCTCTAAATTAAAATGTAAAATATAATAATCTAATAATATAATCTAGGACGATTAATACTAATAATACGAGTATTAATCGTCCTAGATATAACCGTTTTATATACAATAAAAATGGATGACAAATTTGTGAAACTATTTCGTTATGTGACTAAATTAAAATTTGTTTAAAATGGAACAAAAATCCGTGAAACAATCACGACAAAGACTGTTTCGTACCTGGATGTAAAACAGGCAACAGGAAAAAAGCAGGTTGTGAAAAGATAGCTATTTTTTCGGTTCCTAAGCATCAGATTGAAACGTGGAATCGCCTCATACCGCGTAAGGACATAAAACTCGATTCATCATGTTCTGTTTGTGAACTTCATTTTAAACAAGAGTACGTTATTCGTGATTACACGCACACAATTGGCAATGAAATCGTAAAACTTCCTCGAGGAAAACCCATGTTACACGAAGATGCAGTACCAACAATATTTCCGAATTTGGATCCTCACTTTACAAAAACCTCTCCCAAAAAGAGAAAGAGCATAAATTCGACAATAGGAAGAGATCAGTCTGAACCTTCGGCGAAGAAACGAGTAGCGACTTATAATGCGATCGAGGAAAGCTGTGATACGGAATCGGAAAATTTATCAAACTTGCCTACTGGATTTATTGAGATCTTAAACAAGTTGGATTTTAACACCCATTATTGGGCCAGGCATGAACTTGATGAAAAAACATTAGGTTTTAGCAAATGCATACTAACGAGTTCAAATGAGTTTGTGGTTCTTAAGTTCGTTATGTTTGAAGAAACTGAAAATTCGTCTATTTCAGTCAAAATATTTGCAAGAAATGTGGAAATTAAAAATATAGTTGTTCAGTCTTTGCAAGAGTGCAAAACTATTTTGCAGGAAACTGAAAATGCGCGTTTATGCCAAGGAGCAGGTAGCAAGGCAGAATTTGAACACACTATCTGTAGCACCATAAAATCTAGCTCTTATTATGGAGATTCTATCTTTCATGTAAAGTGCACTGGCAAGGTTGAACATAGTGACAAATGCATCGCTTGTAAATATTTGAGAAAGCTGCTGCAGAATCAAAGAGCCAGGAAAAGAAAAAATACAGTCGGTCTTCTTCATCGATTTTTGATGATAAAAAAAAGAACTTTAATGCAGTTAGGATTTTCCGGCAAAGAAAAAAAATTGTCCACCTTGCAAGTGATATAGACAAACTAAAAGCTGAAGCAAGCAAGAACAAGGAGAATGAAATTGAAGAGAAAATAATGAAATTGCCACATAAACAGCAATTGTGTGTGCGACAGTGCTTCAAAGCTGCTAAAAGAAAAACAACCAATGGAATGGGATACAATAAGGAATGGGTTCTGGAATGTATTTTAATGAAAATGAAGAGTCCAAAATTATACAGGCATATCCGGGAAAATAATATCATTACGATTCCTGGTATAAAGATACTTAAAAAATACATTTCACAATATCACAGTGGATTTGGATTCAATAAAAAAATTTTATCAGTTCTTAAAGAAAAATGTAGTGATTTAGATATTTTCCAACGCCATGGAGGGATTATTATAGATGAAATGAAACTCTCGGAGTGTTTCAATGTCAAGTCCACTGGGAAGATCGAAGGATTTGTTGACTTGGGACCATTTACGCCGTCTAACAAAAAAAATGGGTATATGTTTACTTTAGTATACCAAAGCTCATACTAATTCAGGATTCGTTAAAACTTGCGGAAAATAAACATAAAACTTAACGAAATGTTCACGACACAGCAGCAGATACTTTCAATGTAATTTCTTATGCAAATTCCGAGTTATCCGTCGCTAAAAGTCTAGTTATCCTGACCGCCACATCGTAAACTGACATCTTAAGCCCAAGTAGAACTCACGCAAAAATCCGAGAGAGGGCGCTACCTTCACGGGAGCAGGAAAGAGCACACGATGACGCACGAAAACGAGGGTTGATTGGAAAACGAGAAACGAAATTTCAAGTTGGCAGAAAGGCAGCATTAAAAGAAAATGAACTCGAATTTTTTTTTTTAATTTCGACACCATTAATTTGTTTTTTTTTTGTTTTGTTTCCATAATTATCATTAGCTATTATTAATTAATTTATTTTCGAGAAATGAAATTATTTTATTATTATTATTATTATCATTGTTTGGGGAAGCCAAACTCGGATCAAGTCCGGAAGCCAATCCCAGAGGCGGACCCAAAAGAGGGCCAAGCCCAAGGGACTCAAATGCGAGGGAAAGTTATGCACTCGTGGGAGTATTGATGTTTGGGTGTAGGAATTTCCTAACTATGTGACAGGTGTTTAGAATTGTGGCTTTATTATTATTATTATTATTATTATTATTATTATTATTATTATTATT
>JAHWFO010013885.1:198332-218363 GCA_023313115.1 Rhysida immarginata
TTATTATTATTATTATTATTATTATTATTATTATTATTATTATTATTTATTTACATTTACTCCGTAATATTATTTTTATTTATTGATTATTTCTTTTTTTTTTTATCTTGTAACTCTCTATTTGCTCGATACTGTAGTTCCGCGGTGGCTTGAATTAGCTGTGTGAACACAATAAATGAATTGAATTATTAATTTAAAATTTTTTTAAATTTTAAAATTAAATTTAATTATTTTTTATGCGTTCCAAATAAATATAATAAATTTATTATTAATAATTGGTGATTATTATGGAAACAAAAAAACCCAAATTAATGGTGTCGAAATTAAAAAAAAAAATTGGAGTTGTTCATTCACTTTTAATGCTGCCTTTCTGCCAACTTGAAATTTCGTTTCTCGTTTTCTAATCAACCCTCGTTTTCGTGCGTCGTCGTGTGCTCTTTCCAGAGACAAATGAACAATACTGTTCATTTGTCTCTGGCTCTTTCCTGCTCCCGTGAAAGTAGCGCTCTCTCTCTCGGATTTTTGCGTAAGCTTAAGATTTCAGCTTACAGTGTGGGCTTCTAAATTTTAGCGACGAATAACTCGGAATTTTCATAAGAAATTACATTGAAAGTATCTGCTGCTGTGTCGTGAACATTTCGTTAAGTTTTATGTTTATTTTCCGCAAGTTTTAACGAATCCTGAATTAGTATGAGCTTTGGTATACTAAAGTAAACATATACCAAAAAATGTCCCTGCTGATCATGGGATGGTGATTATGTTTCAACCCTTCGTTGGCAATTGGAGCCAAATTATTGGTGTGTTTGTGACCCGAAGTAACATTTCTGGTGAATTACTGACAAAGTTGATTATAGAATCGGTTATTTTGTTAGAGAACAGTGGGTTATTTGCAGATTTTGTGACGTGCGATGGTGCATCATGGAACAGATCCATGTGGAAAAATTTTGGCATTGGCATAAAAAATGGCAACATGAAGAGCAGTATACAACATCCTATTGACTCTAACAGAAAGCTTTTTTTTATTTCCGATTTTCCTCATTTGATCAAATGTGTACGGAATAAGTTTGTGAATACCGGGTATACTCTTCCGGACGGGGAAATTCTCATTGACCATATTGCAGCTGCATGGAAACTTGATAACAGAACACATGATTACGGACTAAAAGCTATGCCTAAAATTTCAAAGTCGCATATCAATCCTAATAGCTTTGAGAAAATGAGAGTAAATTTAGCCTTTGCACTGTTCAGTAATGAAGTTCTCAAGGGATTGTATGTATACAAATCAGAAATCGAAAAACAGTTTGGAGATAGTACACCATTAGTGTCATTTATCTCAACTTTTAAAGATCTAATTAAAATCATGACATCTAGAATCCCAAAAGATGGTTTGAAACTTAATAGTCCTGCATACAAGACAATTCTGAATTTCATCCAGTATCTACAAACCTGGAAAAATGAAGCTCCAAAAGATGGATATTTAACCAGCAGTACTTCAGTTGGCTTGTACGTCACGCTTGATGCAACAATCTCCTTGCTGCTGTATCTAACCAAAGAAGTTGGCTATAAGTTCTTGTTAACTTCTCGTTTAAGCCAGGACTGTATAGAGAATTTGTTTGGAATAATTAGACAGTCATCTGGATGCAATGATCATCCTACACCTGCAGAATTTCTGTCAATTGTAAATTGTCTTAGCTTCTATAACCTTGCAAGATCGCCACAGTCTGGTAATGTCGCAGCTGCTGTTCTGAATTCATTTATTAACGTACCTGACATTGATAAGGCAAAATGTATTCACAGTGCAGTTGATGAGCTCTTGGATATTGGATAGCTCTCTGAAGCGAGCTTATATTTGGAACAGGTACCAGATCATAACTACATAACTAGAAGCAGTGACAGTAGACTTGTATATTACATTAGCGGTTACGTTGCAAGAAAACATATCTACAAGACCTGCTGTGAAAGTTGTTACACAAAACTCTTAACATCAAGAGATGAATCAAATATCGGTACTATCGGCACTTCGGTGGTAAACAATAACGTAGCAGAAGTAACGCAACACTTGGATTTCTTTGGACAGCTGTTGTATCCATCTGCCGAATTATTTGATTTAATTTTGAAATTGGAAGATGCATTCACACTGTGTTGCAGTGAAACGGAATTGCATTCAGATATGCTAAATGACATTGCAAAATGTTTGTCTATGAAACGTATAAACCCTGTTGGATGCAATCTCCATAACACTGCAGTAACAAATAGTATTATAAAGTTCTACGTTCTTACGCGCTTGCACTTTTTAGTAAAAACACTAAATAAAGAAAAAAGTGCAAAACGTGAGAAAAGTAAACTTTTAAAGCTAAGACGTACCCAATAAAATCAGTTTCATTTTGAATGCTAGTATGTGCTCAACTTATTTCAAACATTATTATAAGGTAATAAGAGACAGAGAGCAGGGCATTTTCCTGTAAAAGCCCCTCAGTTTCGCGAATGTTTTTCGTTATAATATTTATTTATTGCATATTTTATTTTATTTAGTTACCATATGTAAAATGATAATAATAAAAATACTAATCACCCATTATATAGGTTTTGTAATTATATCGTAAAAAAAAAGTTAAAAACAAAATGAGGAATTAACAATATTATTGTAAAAACATAATTTATAAAATCACAGAAAACATAATTATAAATTATGAAAAATTGTAAAATATAAAAAGAACATTTCAATTTAAAAACCATTACACTTTCCATTACGCTTTTCTGCGCTTAACTTTTTGTAACAACAGCTATTCGATTAAATAATAAATAAAACGAATACTGCTTTGAAATTCATTAATTAGGTTTATCTGGATATTATTTCAAGTTTACAATCTTATTTTATTTTATTAAACAAGTATTTTTAAAGCGTTCGTGCTGTTAAACTTACATTGAATCCCATGCATTATAGAGTAATTGTCGGCGCATTAGATTGTCGTGCCATCTGGCGGTGTCATCAGTCATGATGACACGAAATCAGCGGCAATGGACACACTATTTCTTCTAGCCACTGTAGTTAAGACCACCATAGTAATGGCGCCTGCTGTGTAATAACCACTGATATGGATTGAAAAGACTGGATCGCTCACCCCATTGTTAACGGGTGTAACAAAAATGATTGCGCAATAGCACGGGCAGGCGCATCTAACCGATGAAAAACTGAGGACGATTCCTCAATAAGGCCAAGAAGAAAGTTATTATTTTAGCTCAAAAAAAAATTAAACCGCAACATTAAGTGAAACAATTAACAGCAAATTAAATTAATAATTATCCCCCTTGCAGTAACAATAAATTAGACGATAAAATAACTGCAATATAGTTAAAAAAATTAATTTCTTGTTAACAACTCGTTGAATTGTCATGAAATTTGTGTTAATCGATAGAGGATAATACATATTATATCGTAATGGCGATCCATTCGCTCGATTGCCATTAATTATTCTGATTAAAGCCACTTTCTTACCTTTCTCCATAGGCCGTAATGCAGAAACGTCCTCACTTTTCGAAATCGATTAGTCGCGCCTGTCCACTCATTTTTGTTACACTCGTTAATAAAAACAATACGCAGGAGCTCGAAAATCGTGTATATAAAGAAAAAAAAGAAAGAAAGGAAAAAAATTTTTCTTTCTCTCTTTTTTTTTCTTTATATACACGATTTTCGAGCTCCTGGGTATTGTTTCTTTACTGAAAATTAACACAAAATGGCGTCCAATTGATCAGTTGTCGTGACTCTTATCAGAGAGAATTCAATCAACACCACCTAAACCAGCCAGAAGGAGTGGTCCGTGACCACCGAGAGAGAAGGCCTCCGCAATGAAACTGAATACATTGTTGCATCTCATAGATAGTGCATTGTTATTCGTATTTCTACCAATAATAAGACCTGAAATGTAACACATCTATGATGATGTAACAATGTATTCAGTTTCATTGCGGAGGCCTTCTCTCTCGGTGGTCACGCTTGGTCACTGAAACATTATACATTGTTATATCATCATCAGTCGACCACTGTTAATCGTATTTGTAACACGGTCTATAGATATTCATGATCATCGAGCTCCATTGTTAAAATGAAGCTAAAGTTTCTAGCTCCCGGTAGGGCGGGAACTCTATTGAAAAGTGGCGCTGCATGTACAATCTGCCCAACTGCGCCTACAGCGCCACCCTATCGGCAGACAAAAACTTTACTTTCGTATTCAGTTTCAATGAAAATCTCTATCGCAGGTTCCGGTCGGAAATAGTGCGATCTATGCGGCACCTGGGGCGATCTGTTTTCCTTAGCTTCTCGAAACAATGGAAAATGGCCGAAGCTCGATGACCATGAATATCTATAGACCATGGTTTGTACCAATGACGTATATTAAAGATAGACTCCGAATCCTATTGTTGTAACTTGAAGCAAATTGGGAAGCTCCATGCCCAGAACTGTCATGGTTGAAAGTGAGTGAAGATGACGCAAAACACATGGCTAAACACGAGAGTAGCTGATTAATAATTCTTTCACACGCCGATCACGGAGTGATAACTTTATCTTTTCGTTTACTTTGTATTTGAAGTATTTTATTATATTTTATAAATAATTTTTCGATCATGGTTTCAATTTCAATTTCGTTTCGATTGTCTTTCAGTAACGTATTTTCATTTTAGTTACGTATTTTTGATTTATTTTTGTGGAAAATGATTCCTGATCCTTTTCTTGTCTGTTTGTACAGTTGTACGCAGAACAACTTTGAATAATGGTTTTGAATTAATAATTCCTCGGGTCCAAAATCTTCAAAAACAAAGCAGCCAGACAGCTAATTACTCCACGGCTCACTCCTGCCCAGAACTATCATGGCTCAATTTGCTTCACTTTTTGCCGCTGTTAACAATAGGATTCGGAGTCTATCTTTAATATACGTCATTGGTTTGTGCGATCTTGGTGGCCAAGCAACTGGTCCGCCACGACCAATCCAACGACCAGGATATGTCTCATTTAGGTAATCTCTAACTGCTCTTGTGAAATGCGAAGGTGCGCCGTCCTGTTGAAACCACATCAAATGTCTGGTCATTAGTGGAACATCTTCAAGAAGACCAGGGAGCTCCTCTTTCAGGAAACCAAGGTATGTTTGCCCGTTAAGACGGCATGGTAGGAGATATGGCTCAATCAGGACATTTCTTTGCAAATAATTACTTTAAAAGTTATTACAGTAGATTGCTTGTGTTAATTGTTAAAAATAAAATAATCTAGGCCTACCAACGCACACTGCGTCCCTGTGTCATTTAATTGTTCAATGCAGTACTGTAAGTAAACGGAGCTGCGGGGCCCCCATGTTCATATGACAAAAAATACTTCTAAGGACCTCTTCTATCATCTCCCAAAAAATTTGTACTCAATTCAAAAACACCCTGTATATAGAGGCAGTGTTGCGATTCCGTCGTATTTCAGTGAAAAACGACCCAAGTAGTTGACGAATCCTAAAATCCGAATCAATTTATCGCCTCGGCTGCTGGTTAGCAAGAGCCCTTGTAAACTGATTATTAAGTAGAGGAAGAGTGGAGCTACTTACTGGTTTTACCATGAAAGTTTGTCTATCATCTTCATATTTCCTACATTTTTTGACGTAAAGGCTGAAATCGGAATGTAGCTTGCTATGAGCATGTGCTAATTCACTATTTAATTTGGGTTCGATTGACCCACTAGAATCGGAGTTACTGGTTTATTGAGTGTTAAAGGAGTATATAGGTATGTAACATTCCTCTAGGAAGATCTGTATTACTATGAAGTTTGGCCCAAGTTCTTCCCGCCCCCCCCCCCCCCCCCCCCCCCCACCCCTGGGGGTAGTAGTCACTTTGTCTTTAGAACTATTAACATTTTCAAAAGGCAATAAATGACATGCGATCGGAGAAACGAAAAAAAGGCAGATAACTTTTTCATTTGCTAAATACATGTACTACGTTCAAAACATTTAATTTTTTTATTAAAAAAAATCAGTGTGACTAACACTGAGGTTCTGGTCCTTAAAAGACAGTTTGCTTTGTGTTTTCTCCTTGTTAGGGGAGTTCCTATTGAGACAGGTGGTGAAGTTCAGGTATTTACGAGTGATGGACGGCAAGAAAGAGAGTTGGATTTCGGACTGGCGCAGCAAGCTGTGTCAGACGCGAACTGTGGCGTTACGTCGTAACGAAACGTGAGCTAGAAACAAAGTCAAGCTGTTTTCAAATTTACACATGTCCCCATTCTCACCTATGGTAATGACTCTTGGCTAATGACTAAAAGAGTGCGATCGCAGGTGCAAGCGGCCGAAACGAGATTTTTGAAATGTGTAGCAGGTGTTACCCTACTAGGTAAAGTGCACAGCAAGACTATCAGGAAGTCTTGAGTCGCTATTTCTTAGCAATGAGAGGTCTCAGCTGCATTAGTATGGTCACGAATGTCGTAAACTGGTCTTCCTTGGCAGTTTCTATCTTCCAAGCCGGTGAGAGACCAAGATCTGTGCTCGAGTTGCTTGGGTATTATCATTGAGGACATGCGCCTGATGGCAAATGATCACGAGAGCTGGACATTCTCCATAAGACTGCGGCCCCTATGGAGAATATCCAGCTCTCACAACCTTGACAGTTATACGGGTATGAAAAGTAAATAACTACGTATTAAAAAATAGGAGTTAAAAAGATGTATTGTACGTTTTTAATATTGTACTGTAAGATGTGTATTAATATTGTTAAGAAATACAGTACTATAACCAACAACTTGTAAGATATTGATTTTTAGCAATTATTTGTAAATTCTTGTTTAATTTACCCTCTATGATCTCTGTCTATGTTCGCTCTAAACATTTATTACGCAATTTAAATTCTTTGACATTATATCGTGCGTTTAACTTTAAATCTGATTAAGGATTTCGCAATAAACTTCATTTTTATACAAGCATATATCATTTCTCGATTTGGAAAATTCTTTTATATATGGGAGCCATTATCGAAAAAGAGAAACTTACTTATTTTAGTAAAAGGAAACTTACTCTACGGAGTGGAAATAGCAGCTTCAGTTGTTATGATGGAAATTGTCTTATCCATATGAACTAGGACTCTTTATATAGTACTCTGCACGTGACTTTTTCCTTAGTAACATAAAAAAGCACGCATGAAAAATGCAATAAACACGCCTATTCTCTGTGTGAAAAATGCAATAACAGTTTATTGAAAGTAGAGATCCTCGAAAGGTGGAAGCTGCAAACATGTTTTTTGGGTCATTAAGGAATTACCCTACAGTAAAATGTTTTCCTCAGTGGGTAGGAGAAAATGAGTTGAGCAATGATTTTCAAACGGTGGCCTAAAAATTTCGAAATCAGAAACACTTGAATTCTGGACTGTCCCACCTGTTTTCTGTTATTTCCTTAATAAAGCTTATTTTATCAGTTTTATGTTTATCCATTATTTACTATTGCGTATATGCAACTGCAAATAAAAATTTTTCGGAATATCTGAGATCAAACCTGAGAACGGTGGAACAGAACAGAAAATAAATTTTTTTTTAGGAAAAACAAATAATTAAAAAATAGTAACTCCATTTTAAGTAAAGGCAATAGAAAAATATAAAATAAATATTAAAACAATTGATAAAGTAAAGTCGCCCAATATGGAGAAATACAATTTATGAAGTGGACGGAAAAAACAAGTAATGTCGAATAAAAAGGACCTCGTACAGAAAGTTAATATTTGAGAATATTACGAACGTTTAAAACTAAGTTTGCAAGAACTTTAAATTAATGTTTTAAATTTTGAAAATTGTTTTATACGTTGATTTTGTGTATTCATTGTTGAGTTGTAAATAAATATTATGTAATTGCTTTACAACTATCCTCAATGTAATCTTATAAATATTTCTCTGCTGGTATTAAATGATTAATTGTTGTAATTTTTGTCATTTTTTTCACATAAAGATGTGTGAATTACATTTTAAGCCTACAGATATTATTACCAGTTTGATGAAGCTGAACAAAGAGAAATTACGGTTACTTTGAATCATCCACGACTACATCCTGATGCAGTGCCATTATTTAATATTTCCAAAACCATCCTAGTTAATTAAGTGTTAATACACCATAACGAGAGAGCTCTGAAGGAAGAAAAGCAAGATTGGACACGTATTATTTATACTCTGAGTATAAATGAAAGCAAAATGAAAGCAGAAAAGAAGATGCAAGCCTTCCAAGCTTAACGACAACACATAACATTGACGCTCGTAGATTTGAGATTTAAAAAAAAAAAGAAAGGAAGAAACGAAAAATTCAATTTGGCGAATGCAACTGGATCAAATCTGTGTTCCTCTGATGAAGGTATTTGTGACTTATATGTGGATAAAATTTTGCGACACTTTCAGAGTAATAAATCATCAGTGTTTAATGTATTGAAAACCAAAACTTCTACATTGGAACAAAGACGTAAGATTGAGTAATTTTATCAAATTTGAAAACCATGGTTTCAACTTAGATTACACGACGACGCCTCCATCATAACGAAACGAAATGATTCTGTTTATGAGAGTGATAAATAAGCAAGTGTTTTAATTTAACAGAGAATCAGGAAATTAATACTGACGTATCCAACCCTCAGGATCAATACTGTTCAAAAAATAATAACATGTACTTTGAAAACTTTAAAAATAAACTCTTCAGTCAACTTAGTACCTTCCATTTAAACTATGAGAGTGAATCATTTCTCCTCCTTTGATTTAAAGCGAGAACTCAATAATTAATTAATATAATCATTTGTTCAAGGCGCCATAGATTCACTAAATAATATGATTGATAATGTAAAATCACAGATTGATACTTAAAAGATTAAAACATTATTTTCGTCTCACTAATTCATTTCTAACTGGTTACTAAAGTTGGACAGATAGGACTTTTGATATATGCGAAGTCAACTCAATCCACCTCTCCCTCACTACTACGACTGCAACATACACTATGTTGCCAAAAGTGACCGGATACTCCCTGGGCCGTTTACAAAGAAACACCTACACCTCGCAAAAACATGATGCAATGAATAAGGGATGCTTGTGCCACAATTACACAAGACATCAGCCATGGCAATACGCTCTCCTCCGTTTTCAGAAGCCTCCCATCTGAACTCTTAATAGTTTGTGATGAAAGAGACTTCTTTCCACGGAGGCGGCGCACGGTCTGCCAGAACACCTTGTTTGCCGAACCATAGTCTGCCTCCAATTTCTCCCCGAACTTCTCCCAGGCCTTGGCTTTAGCTGTTGATACTGTCTTTGCTGCTGCTTTTCGCGCCTCAGTGTACCGCACTCGACTCGAAGTTGACTTATTTGCAAGCCATAGCAAATAAGCTTCCTTCTTTGCCTTGACAGCTTCTTGGACTTCACCGTTCCACCATGCAGTCCTTTTCTCACCGCCCTGCGCCACACTCAGCCGCTTACGACCACAGCACAAAGCAGCCGAAGTAATCACAGCAGTTTTAAACAACTGCCACTCCTCTTCAACAGTACCACGATCATAAGTAACGGAGGAGAGCGTATTGCATAGGTGGAAGGAATACTTTGCATCTCTTCTTAATCCGGTGACAACAACAACTGAGGCATACGAGGTGCACCTTGGAGCGGAGAATAGTCACGGTAGTATCACTGAAACAGAAGTCAGATGGGCAATTAAGTCCCTGAAGACTGGCAAAGCTGCAGGTGATGATGAAATCCGGTCCGAGATGTTAAAGGCCTTAAATCAGGATGGTATCCTGTGGCTGACTCGGGTGTGTCAGGTTGCTTGGATATCTGGACAGGCCCCTAAGCAATGGCAGACAGGAATTGTGATCCCTATCTTCAAAAAGGGAGATCAGAGAGATTGCAACAACTATCGAGGCATCTCTTTGCTCAGCATTCCTGGGAAAGTGTACGCTAAGTGTCTGGAGAAGAGAAGTCGGGAAATAGTCGACTCCAAACTGTCGGGGAAGCAGTGTGGTTTCCGACCTGGCCGAAGCACGACGGATCACATCTTTGCTCTAAGGCAAATCTTTGAGAAATCCTGGGAGTATGCAAAAGAGGTCTACGCTTGCTTTGTGGACCTCGAAAAAGCATATGACAGGGTTCCTCGGGAGAAGCTCTGGCAAGTGTTGCAAGTGTATGGAGTGGATGGGCAATTACTGGTTGCTATCATGTCTCTGTACGAAAGCTCTGAGATGTGTGTCCGGATAAATGGCATTAAGTCAAGACCGTTCACCGTGGGTGTTGGACTCCGCCAAGGGTGCGTACTGTCGCCCATCTTGTTCATTATCTTTATGGACTGGATAGACAGGGGCAGCCGAGGCGATGAGCGTGTTTGTGTGGGCGACTGCCTGGTGGAGAGGTTGCTCTTTGCGGACGACCTTGTCCTGCTTGGGTCTTCTCGCACGAACCTTCAGCATGCACTAGACCGGTTTGCAGCCAAATGTGAAGAAGCTGGGATGAAGATCAGTGTGGCTAAAACCGAAGCTCTGGTTCTTTCAAGACAGCCTGCTCAGTGCGCTCTCCATGTTAGGGGAGCCTCATTGAGACAGGTGGAGAAGTTCAAGTATCTCGGGATTGCATTCACGAGTGATGGACGGCAGGAGAAAGAATTGGATGCTCGGATCGGTGCAGCAAGCTGTGTCAGACGTGAACTGTGGCGATCCGTGGTAACGAAACGAGAGCTGGGTAACAAAGCCAAGCTCTCCGTCTTCAAATCTATCTTTGTCCCCATTCTCACCTATGGTCATGAGGCTTGGGTAATGACCGAAAGAGTGCGATCGCGGGTACAAGCGGCCGAAATGAGATTCTTGAGAGGTGTGGCAGGTGTTACCCTACTAGATAGAGTGTACAGCAGCAAAATAAGGGAATCTTTAGGTGTTGAGCCGCTACTTCTCCGCATTGAGAGATCTCAGTTGCGCTGGTATGGCCACGTGATACGGATGCCGCAAACTAGTCTTCCTAGGCAGTTGTTATTTTCCAAGCCGGTGGGTAAGAGACCAAGGGGTCGGCCTAGAACCAGGTGGCTAGACTACATGGAGAATCTGGGTTCGAGTCGCTTGGATATTACCAGGGATGACATGCGCCTGATGGCGGAAGATCGCGATCGCTGGAGATCCTCCATAGGGCTGCTGCCCCCGCGACCCTAACGGATAAGCGGGTTTGAAAAGTAAGTAAGTAAGTATCAGCCATGGCATGCTTTTGAGACGTGTAGAGGCATATGAATCATGAATCATGCCCAGAAGCGTCAGTCGTATCCGGAGCTATAGCGGGAAAATCATCGGGAGTTTTACCGAATTTATCCCCGGTATCGCCGGCCAGCGCGGAAGCTAAATTCTTCGGGGCCACTTCAGCTAATTGCGGCGCGGAGGCCGCGACCCATCCTAGCCATGTCAATTCGCTCTCGTGGGAGAGCAGGGAACAGCGCAGCACCTGCAGCGAGCCATTTGCAGTCGGTAGCGTCGACGGGGCCGTGTTCGGCCTACCTAGAGTGCATGGATAAGTACGGTGAAAAGTGGTGACAACCTATACCGTAAGCTTAAAGCGTGAGCCGCCATTTTGAATCCATGGTCGAAAGTGACAATTGAGTTACTATGTTAAATTCGTCGTTATTTTAAAGAAGTTTACTGGTGTTTGAAGTTATGTTGGCCTTTAGTTGTATGTAAAACTAAATTTACCAAAAACAAAAAACCCCCCAAAACTGCAAATCCAAGAATAAAACGTATAAAATAAAAAATATATTAAAAAAAAAAACTTTTTAAGCACACATTTTTACTTCATAAAGTGCACTAATAGTAAATTAAAAAATTTACTTACTCCATAAATTAAAAAAATGTAAAAGTATGGTGGCGCATTTATTTTTTTATGTGTCGTTCTTGTGTTGCCATAGAAACATCGGGAGGGGAGACTGCGGTGAGGAGAGAAATCTAACTTTGGAATGGGCGGGGGGCGGGGGAGATTGTAACTGCTCAAAATTTTGAAATACTTAAATTTGATTGGTCAGAGATTCTTTCCTTCGAAAAGGATGACGAGAAATGGCAACGGGAATGAACTAATGCAGCTAATCCCTAGTGCTGATGCATCGAACTCCGCAATCATAGAACGGTGCAGTTTTATCAATAAGTAGATCGTTACCTATGAGTGGCGATGACTGAAATTTGCATCGTGAACGATATTACACATCCACGTTTAAATTCAGTGAGTGAATTACACACAAGACAGAGCTCGCATTTGTGCATAATCGGAACTAATGTTCCCTAACATATCGCAGGCAGGCAATAGTCAATTGGACAAGATGCGGAAAGCTTAAGAGACTGGATGCAACCTCTGTGACCAGGGAGTAAACTTCGTTGGACTTCAGCAGGAATGCTGGACAATAAAGGGGCATCGATAAGTTACAACGATAAGGTACACACCGGAGCATCGTCAGCGGAAGCAATTAAGGCTAGCGCCAGCTAGCAAGGGGCATCGATACAGCATCAACTTTAAATGCATCGTTGAAAAACAATGGTCCAAAAGTGTGAGTGAACGGCTCATCGAGTGTGCAAATAAAGATAAGTACTTGTGGATTTGCGTTAAATTAATAAATGCATCAGAGAAAACGCTGAGATCTCATTGATGAAGTGTGTTACTGCGCAGAACATATTTATTTTTTAATATGGCGTCCAGTGCGAGGGAAAAAATCTTAAAAAATTTTGTTAAAGGTTAAGTAATACCAAGCGCTCGTTCATAACCTATTTTATACATGAATGCTGATATTCCCTATTACTAAAAAACTAATCCCTATATCATAAGATCAATATCAGGCTTTGAATAGGAAGAAGATAAAGGAAAGAAATAACAAGAAATGATTTTGTTCTTTACAGTGGATATTCAAATTGTCCATCTTGAGCTTCAGATCTCCTAGAGTATGTGGATTCTGTCAATATACACTATCTTGGACACCGCATATTTTGTACCTAGATTCATAATTTAAATTGAATAAAGAATGCATTTATTTATTAAAAACGGTGTCTCTTCTGGGTTTTATCTGATTAAGCGCATGTTAGCTTTAAGAGGAATTGGTGGGCATTTTGGAAACAAGTCATTTGTCAGAATGGAGATTGGTGTTTAATTAAAGAATTTTATATAGGCTTATTGCGGAACACAACACATTTTAACTAGCCATAATTTTCTCCTTGCAACACTTGCAGGAAAACGAAAAACCTTCCACCTTTTTTTGAAGCGATTACTGCAGTCGTGAACGGGCATCATTTTCTCGTTAAAATTCAATGTTAATCATCTATTTTAAAAGGTCAAATCTATGATTAAAGTTTCAATTACATACATAACAAAAAGATTAGCAAACTAAACAAATAAAGAAAATTCTATCATTACCAAGCGAGACTCTAAATATCTTACGAGTATTTGTACAAAAAGCATGTGTTCTCCTATGCGTGGCTAAGTATTTCCGGATTCAAAATGGCGGCCGGAACCTACAAAATGGCAAGTTGTCACCACCATTCTCCGCACTTACCTAGGCACCCTAGGCCTAGAGCGCACGGTGGGCAGTGTTGCGGCGTTTGGTAGTAATACTTACTTCTACTAGAGTTTATTGTGAAAATAGTGTAGTCCCAAGTTTCCTAAATGTAACCTTACATCTAATACTTACTTTTCATTTTTACATGCAGTTCCCGCCCACGAGAAGCTTTACCTGTTCAGTCGCCGTGCTCTTCAGCGACGGTTGCCTCAGTCACCTCTCATTTCCACACCAAGCTTTTCATTTTCAGACGGACTGGACCAAGCTTACCAGAACGGAACAAATACCCACAGCGGCCAGAAGCCGAGGACGTGCTTTGAGTTTTGCATCGCAATCTCCGGCACGGAAGAAATTGTCTCGTTGTAAAGTTTGAGCTTGAATTTCAGTATTAATTAATTTATATAATTAGGACTTTATTGCATATTCACAATTTCCCATAAGGAAATATTAACTTCAAGGAAAAAAATGTTCTTTAAGATGTTATTGAGAATACTGATACATTAAATGAATATTATTAATGTTTAAACGTCTCCCGACTCTATTCTATCACTGTACAATTAATTTACACTCTGCTTATATTAAATAATTGTGACACTCGTATACAATTCACAACTTTTACAATTGCTTTGCTTCCTTGTGTCAATTTTGCGGTCAAGGCATAGCCCCCTATATTAACTACACCGGGTGATTCAAAAATGTATTATATTTTTTCATGAAAGTAATAATTGTTTTGCCGTGACGAATTCTTGTCCTTTACATTGTTTTGCGCGTACCTCGTGATTCTTATGAAAGCATTGAATTGCTGGAAAGCAAACAGTGAAAATGTCGTTAACAATGGAGAGAATGTAACACACTTAAGGATCGCCTGGTATATGGCAACGCCTCCTAAAGATAATGCCTGAGCGCGAAAACGACATATATTGCTACATCATCATCCGAAAATACGTTTAATCGCTTACTACTAATAATAAGCCCTGAAATGCAATTAAACGTATCGTCGGATGATGATGTAACAATGTAAGACATTTTCGCACTCAGTCCTTATCTTTAGGAGGCATTGGCTATGGTCAAGGCTTACTGCTAATATTTCTAATATTTCCTAAAAATATGAAGAACGCCAATAGTTAAGTTACAAAAAAAATAGAAATGAGTCGACGGAGTTGTTTTGTATCTGGATGCAGTAAGTTTTATTATTATTATTATTATTACATCATTTTATTCTGCACAAAACACCAAAGCCAATAAAACCCATAGAGAAGAAATAAGATAGAGCGCGTAAAGGTCTTCTGCGCAGGTGGCCACCATCCCAAGGTCACGTGACTCGAAGTTTCGGCTGTGTTATGTAACGACCTATTTGCCCACCCCAGATTTTCGGCGGATGTTTTCTGATAAATTAATATAAACTAAAAACAAAAAAATTAGTTAAGGCATCGTTATCCAACGATAAAAGGGTTTTAGCATCAAAATGTTACGAACAGTAGCGGATCGTGACCATAATAAGTGCAGGGGGAAAACTACAAAATTTCAGGTTCTTAGGCATTTTCGTACTAAAGTTTTAGCTTGATTTGTATTGTAGCCCTCGCGGCCCCTGCCGAGGCCTCAAAGGACAATTTTAGTGTGTGATAGCTAAAATTTTAAGCAAGACAATATAAATATAAAACATTTCAGGTTTCTGGACTTCTGGTTTTAAATTTCTACCTTGATTTGAGATTGAGGCCGCATGTCCCTTGCCAAGAGACTTAGAGAAATTTTAATATAGATTAGCTAAATTTATAAATACCACACAATGATTAAACAAAATTTCAGGACCGTAGACCTTTCCGTTCAAATTTTATAGCTTCAACTGCATTTGAGGCCGCCAGGGGTCCCGAGGCCTATACCAGTCTCCTTGTGTATTGTCGATAATTTTTAAGTAACGCACTATAAAAATATAAAACTTCAAGTTCTTAGGCCTTTTTATTATTCAAATGTTAGAGCTTATTTGTGTTTTGGGCTTCAGGGCCCCTGCGGAGACCTAAGAGCCTTATACAAGTTTTTCGTGTATATTAGCTAAAATGTTTTAGTAAATTACTATAAGTAGACAAATTTTCAGATTTCTAAGCCTTTTCGTTCAAACATTATAACTCTGTTTGTGTTTAGGGTCCCTGCCAGGGCCCAAAAGGACTATATAAGTTTTAGTGTATAAGAGCTAAAATTTTAAGTAACACACCATAAATATGCAAGAATTCAGATTTCTGGACTTCCGGTTCAAAAGTTATAGCTTGACTTGTGACTGGGGGCACAAGGCCCCCTGTCGAGACCCAAGAGCCTTATACCAGTTTTTAGTGTACGAGCTGGTATATTAGCAAAAATTTTAAGTAATTTTCTATAAGTAAACAAAATTTCAGATTTATAGACTTTTTCGTTTAAAAGTTGTAGCTTTGCTTGTGTTTGAGACCTGTGGGGCCCACATTATAAATGACGCAAAAAAGACAAACCTCTTGTCCACAAATGTTTTAATGGGCGAATACGTATTTCGCTCTCTTTGAGATCATTATTCAACGCAAAATAGGGAAATAAACAAAGCAAGCTATTTATAAGAAAAAGAAGGGCCGTTGACTCTCTCCAAAGGACCAATCAACGAACACGTCGATAGTCCAATTTTTTGGTTGTTTCCTTGTACTTTTTTAATTTAGTTTTCTTACTGTATTTTGTTGTTAAATAGAAGTTTTTAGATTGTATAGTTCAGAATTTTTATTGTGTATATTTGGATTTAGTAAAACATTTTTTACTGTATAACTTTTGCCAGTTGTACAATACCGTACTGTATACTTTGGTAATATTTTGTATAATTTTGGATTTTGTATTACCTTTTTCTATTATATAACTCTTGCCAGTTGTCTGGAATCTGTATCTCTCCTAGGTCCGCGCTTTTATTTTTTTGTACGATGTGTCGATTGACTCTCCCATTGGACGTTTCGACGTGTTCGTTGATTGGTTCGGTGTAAAAATTGACTCTAAGCTAAACTGGAATGACCATGTCCAATATTCCCTCAACAAGGCTAAAAAGGCAAAGTTCAGCCTGATTGCGCTCTTCGGGAGAAACAGTGCCCTTCGATTGGACAATAAACTCTTGCTGTACAAGGTGGTAATCCCCACCATCTTGCTCCATGGAATGCCTGCCTGGCGTCTATCTGCAAATTAAGGTGGAGGGAAATACAGACCTTTCAAAATGTAACCCTCAGGATCATTGTTCAGCTCGACAGGAGAGTTGCCAACAACTCTTCCATTTATGAAGATCTCAATATGGACAACATTGGTAGCTAGGTACAAATGCTCCTTAAAAAAATGCTTCTTAAAATTGAGACCCACGACAATCCCTTGGTAGCCAGTATACTGGACCACCCTCTAGCCCTTAGGGGTCCTATAAGAATACGAAGACCCCTTCATGTACTGGAAGTTAATTTCGATGATATAAATAAGGTTGTCTTTCCCGACTTCTGGATATCTTAGCCGCAGATGCTCAGGGCTATCGTCAGCTATCAGTCAACAATCCTATTCCTCGTCCTACCCGTTAGGGCTCTATTCTCAGGATGGCTCTCGAGGAACATCAGACTTCTCGATAACTTTAACTCAGTATAATTCCCTTGGTTACGTTATGGGCGAGTGTGCTATGGAAGCTCTGCTCCCGGACCGCTCGTGTCTTTTCACTACACTGTTCGATTGTCGATTTCCCTATTTCATGTCTATCGCAAGGATTTGCCTCTGAGTAATAATGCTAGTCGTGCGTTTGGTGGAGCAGCAATCATTGTCAAGGACGGCATTGATCTTCGTGAGACTATCACTCCGGACTATATAGGTATGGAAGCCGTTTCCGTTATTATAAGTGATGCTAACGCAGGCGAAATTAAGTTCGTCTCATTATATAACTCGCCTAAGCACAAGCTTAGTCCATGCGAACTCGACGAGCTGCTGTCCGGACCCATTCCGGTTGTAATGGCGGGCGACTTAAATGCTAAGCATCATGCATGGAACTCTAAATACCCCAATCAAAATGTGGCAATATCTTATATGGATATACAATGAACGAAATTGACACCTTTGTTGCTGGTCCCCTTAAAGACACCTACTACTGCGACCACTCACCTGTTAGTGACGTGCTGAAAATCGTTGTTCTTAAAGGGTTCTTCAAGCCCTATAATATATTTACAGTAGATGACTTATCCTCTGACCATCGACCAGTGATGCTTATCTTTGAGGGCTTAGACATCGACATGAAGATTGGGCTTCGCTCCAAGCACGACTGAAAACTCTTCAGAGATATTCTTCGCAAAAAAAGCATCCCATACAAAGAGGTTATAGCCAACGATGACATCAACATAAACATCAGTCGTCCAGTAAGGGGTCCATAGTGCTGTTTCTATCGATAAAATTGGTAGAGACTTTACAACACAACAAAGGGAGAACAGAGTTTCCGACTAGTTTCGCCAATTATTCCCGGCTTTATCAAGGATACACACAAGACAATCGACAATCGAATCGTGTAGTGTATCGGTATTCGTGTGGAACTTGAAGCATAGCTTCCATAATCTCACCTTTCATAATCATATTCCAAGGGAAATACACTGAACTAGAAAAGAAGCCTGATGTACCCACAAAGGTCATCCAAAGTATAAAGAAAATTGCCTCCTCTTGGTGGAGGAAAATTTGATTGACGATTGTCTGAACTAGGAGTATATTACATAGTAAGCCACAGAAAAAACGAAAGAATTTATGAAACCCAGTAATCTGGGAAGATGACATTATTAATGTCATCAAAATTGACATCAAGGATATGTCTTGGATTACGATGCCTTTTCTATGTAGAGAATGTTTTAGAATGCCAGAGACTAGATCATTATCATGATTTGCCATAATAGGCAGCACGGTTTTCATGAGCTCTTGAACATATTTCCCGACATGGGTCATATCGAAATCATTATGAATGGAGTAATTGCGAGCAATTCTCCTATCTAATTGTGCAATAATCCTTAGGGTAATGTTCTGGAAAGTTTGGAGTTCCTTCCATCTTGTCTTGCAAATTGTAGCCCAAACGGGCATGCCATACAGCAAGATGACACGAACAATTATTTTGTATAACAGTAGTTTGTTATCAACACTGAGGGCACTGTTACGACCCAACAGAGCAATTAAGCTAAACTTTGATTTTTGGCCTTGTTCATCGCATAAGTCACATGCATATTCCATGATAGTAGTGAATCAATAACAACGCCAATGTATCTATAATTATCAACCCATTCCAAGTATTTGCCATATAACTTTAAAGAGTCAAGATTTCTCTTTTTCTTCTTAGTGATAAACATTGCTTTGCATTTGTCTACATTCAGTTTTAATCGCCACTTGCTAAACCAGATTTCACATTCTTTAAGGGCTTTCTGCAAACGTGATACAACAACACTAGGCTGGCGTGCCCATGTCAGTATAGCAGCATCATCGGCATAAAAATATAGCTTGCAGTAAGAGATTTCAGGGAAGTCACGTATATAGTAATTGAACAGAACTGGCCCCAGCACTGATCCTTGTGGGACACCGCCATTTATCTCACAAGTATCAGATAATTCATCTCCAACTCTGGCCTGAAAAGACCTGTTGGACAGAAACGAGTGGACTAGACTAATTAAATCATTTGGGAAACCATCAGTTATCATTTTTTTTTAAAAAAAAAAGGATACACAACTTCCACCTTCTCCCGGATTCTCCAACGAAGAAAACTTGCCCTCTCCAACCCTAGACCTTCTCACCCATCCCCATCCAAGAAATGGGTGTCCTTGCAATTCATCAGCCCTCAATTTTACCGCCTTCCTCTCCTAACTCGGCCGTCAAGTTTCCTACCACTCATCGACAACATGCTTTCGCTCTCTTAATCCCGCCATCCAAACACACACCGACAATTTCTCCCGTTCCGCAGTTTATAGAGTAAACTGTGGATTTTGCGATAAATATTATATAGGCCTATCGACCCGCAATTTCAATAAACGATTCAAAGAACACATGGACTCCTACAAGAAACAAGATAATAATTCACACTACGCGATCCACTTTGCCCGCACGGGACATGCCCCCAAAGAGCAAAGTGAAATCATGATCATTCTCCATCTATGCAACGACCCATTCAAGACTGCCACTCTCGAAGCTATTCAGATCTTTAAAGCTAAGATCTCCTCTCCAGATCACCTCCTCAATTTCCAAACCGTTTTTGCTATTTATTCAATTTTAAATTCTTTATCCGATATCTTGTAATTTTTCAAATTTGTATATTAACTTTCCTTTCCATTTTTTATTGATACCTTAATTTATGTTAACTCCGGATGAGTCTTCTAGGTCCGCGTTTTCAATTATATTTATGTTATGACGACAATCAACAATCGAACAGTGTAGTGTATCGGTATTCAAGTGGAACTTGAAGCATTGCTTCCATAATCTCACCCTTCATAATCATATTCCAAGGGAAATACAC
>JAHWFO010013885.1:233363-251593 GCA_023313115.1 Rhysida immarginata
TCCAGGTCGCAGAATTTTTCCTTCCATTTATCAATCGAAAAATCATTACCTATCCTTGGAGAGCATCTCCAGTTTAAAATCATTATTATTTACTTGTGAGCCTTATACAAGCTGTTCGTGTATATTAGCTAAAGTTTTTAATAAACTACTATTAAGTAGACAAATTTTCAGATTTCTAAGCCTTTTTGTTCAAACATTATAGTTCTGTTTGTGTTTAGGGCCCCTGCCAGCGGACTATATAAGTTTTAGTGTATAAGAGCTAAAATTTTAAGTAGCACGCCGTAAATATGCAAGAATTTAGATTTCTGGACTGCCGGTTCAAAAGTTATAGCTTGATTTGTGACTGGGGGCTCAGGGCCCCTGTCGAAACCCAAGAGCCTTAAACCAGTTTTTAGTGTATATTAGCTAAATTCTTAAGTATTTTCTATAAATAAACAAAATTTCAGATATCTTGACTTTTTCGTTTAAAAGTTGTAGCTTTGCTTGTGTTTGGGGCCTGTGGGGCTCTGCTGGGGCCTATATTACTTTTTTTATATTTGAATATTTTTTTAGTCCCACATTTTGAATATACAAAATTTCAGGTTCCTAGGCCTTTCCGTTCAAAAGTTATAGCTTCAATTGTATTTGGTGCCCCGAGGCCCCCGGCAGGGTTCAAGAGGCTTGTATCAGCCTCCTTCTGTATTGGCTATATTTTTTAGTACCAAACTAAAAATAAATAAAATTTCAGGTTTCTAGACCTTTCCGTTCAAAAATTATAACTTGATTTGTATTTTGAGGCCTCGGGGTCTTCTGGCAGGCCCCATAGGCCTACATCAATTTCTCGTATATTTGCTATATATTTTTTTAGTACCACACAATAAATATACAAAATTCCTAGGTTGTTCCGTTCAAATGTTATAACTTCAATTGTATTTGGGGCCTCGGAACCTCCGGCTGGGCCCTAGAGGCTTATATCACTTTTCTTGTATATTGGTTTTATTTTTTTAGAACCGAACTACAAATTTACGAAATTTCAGGAATTTTGACGTCTTTGTTCAAAAGATAAAGAAAGGAACCATGAATTTCATACAAGTGGCCCCTGAAAGGCCCCGGGCCACCCTAGAGGATTCGATATATTTTTCGCACCGTCCTCTGTATAGGGTCTACGTGTGTAGAAAATATCAAGCCTCTAGGTCAATCCTTTCAAAAGTTATGGCATCAAAATGTTACGAGCAATAGCGGGAGGATTCACTATACTTCAAATAGAGTGCTTTAAATTCTGACGTCAAATATTCAAACTCTGACGTCACAAATTGCTCAAGCGCAAGCAAAACTCCATATACATGAAAGGAAGTCAGTTGGGGAAACCACAAAAAAACATGGTTTGGTCCATCCTAGAAGATTCGCTATATTTTTCGCTCCGTCCTCTGTATAGGGCCTACGTGTGTAGAAAATGTCAAGCCTCTAATTCAATCCTTTCAAAAGTTATGGCGTGTGACATACATATGACTTACATCTGTACCGTCGTTAATAGGATTTTAGATAATGCTAAAACCCTAAAAAAATTTAATATCAAATTGACCAGGCACGAAAAATTGATGTTTGATCACATGATTCGTCTTCGACCGGTCGCGATCGGTCGGACTTCTTAGAAACACTAAATTATTCGTAATGTGCATGTATGCGAAACAATATGACTCGTCGTTAACGTAATGTGCGATTGTTGTGAGCGACTGGAAAAAAGAAATAGCAACAAGTCAGTGACTTCGTCTCTGTTATGAAGAGTGGACTCTGTTTGTATTTTGGCTTGTTAATGAACGGCCAAAGAGTCATGCTTTTCCGCATTCAGGAAAGGAAAGAGAATCTTCAGAATAATTACGAAATTTCCAATATCCGGGAAATTTTGGAACGCATTTCGTACATATGACACATTTAATGATATGGCTAAATGTTGGAAAAATAACTGCAACCATTTATTTCCCAATTTAGAATCGACGATCCAGATCGATTTCGACGGTAGATCGACTCGCCAGTTGACCTCGTCGGAACGAACGATTACGATGTTTACTTAGGTACGTGACCGTTTATTCGTCAGTTCTTAAAAAATAAAAGAACTACATACTGAACACTAATGAGTTCTATATCAATTAAGTTAGTCAAATAATTTGAAAGAAAACACTTCAGTTAGTGAATAAGATCGTTATTAAAAAAAAAAACCTTATTGGAATTAATGTTTTGACTTGTGATATTTTTATTCCACGTAACCCGGTTCGAGGACAATTTTGGAATCTTTGGAATATCCGACGCCTTCTTTACTAATGATGCAGCGAAGACAATGTAAATCCTTTGCTTATTCTTGTTGTGGAGCGGGACTGAATTCGAACGTTGGCCGTTGCTGACGGAATAACGAATCCCTTTTGGTTCATTGACAAGGAAAGATAAATTTTACCCTGGTTAAAGAAAGAAAGATAATAGGATTAGATTACCGATTTTGACAGTATTAGAGCATAATGGAAAAATATTGAAATTAAATAAAACGAAGTTAAGATTTTATTGGACAAGGATTTAAGAAATAATACTTCCAATAAAATACTTAAGAAAGGAAGTACCTAATATAGATACTTCCGATACTCCTGTCAGGAGCCTACCTGTTAATGGAAAAAGAAAATCAAAAATTGATCTTAATATATTAGTCAGGAAGAAGAACGAGAAAGAGAAAAAAAAGGAAGAAAGATAAAAATAGAAAGTAAGCGAGAAAATATAATTTACGATGAAGAGTAAATATAATGGTGATTATGTTAAAAAATCTTACCTGGGAATCGAAATTTTTCTGCCAAGTGGTAATTATTGGTTAATTGAAGATGTTCGACGTATTTCTCCTAAGATGTCGTATTGAACGATTGCTGGAGCCGAGCCAGACGGTGGTCCTTCTAAGATAATTGAAAGCTGTTATGGAATATTATTTATGGGGGGGGGGGGGGAGGACCTGTACGCGTATACCTTCCGCTACTAACCACCCTTCCCTTCCTGTATGAATGTTGGTTACTTGATTGACTCCCCGTGCGCGGAGGTTCCTTACCTGTATATCCGGCTTAACTGGTTGACATCGTTAGTTCATTTATTTAGATTGTTTGATTAAGAACCGAGTAATTGCTTAATTGGGGAAATTTTAGTCTGACAGTGTCGTGGATTGTTTATCACGTTTGGGATATTGCGTATTGGCTGACAAGGACACCGAAAATATTAAGTGTCTTATGACTCGAGGGAGTCATACCCGTGAAGAGTCTGAGAATTAAACCTTTGATTTGTGCTGAGTGGAACCACAACCATTCATTCTTATTTAAAAGTCCTGTAAAAGGGGACTTACCAGCTTTAGTGGGTCGTCAAGCTCGAGAAACTCTTCCCTGCCATTGATCACGTAGTCCGTTACTTGCTTGATAAAGAATGACCATTACCTTTCATACGTTAGAACCTAAGGCGTTGATTAATTGGATAAGGAGCGTAATCTGAAGCTGAAATAATTTGGGATACTAGTGTTATATGTCTTGATGAGCCTGAACTCTGTGTGCTGACACGAAAGTTATTAGCAATTTTCTGGTCTAACCTTTTAAGGTGAAACTGAGTGGCCTATTCGTCACGGAACAATATTAACGAGCTTGAAAGAATATATTAAACTTTAAAGTTTTCTCTGGTAGAAATATAAAGTGACCCGATGTATGAAAAGAAATCGATTGGAATACCAAATACAGTGCTGGACAGAATTATAAACTCACATGAATTTTGAATCAAACTTTATTAAAAAAAAAAAAACAAAAAAAAAAAAAGAAAAGAGATCTACATCAGCTTTTTACATATCATTTTTCAAATAATATAAATTTACCACTTTGCTGATTGTCATTCGTTTATTCAAAGAATGGCTCTCGGAAACATTAGATAGCAGGCAATCTAAGAACTCTTAATACAACCACCTAGTATTGTTTCAAATTTCCGAGACAACTTTTTCCCCTATAATACTTTTAGACTTTAGAACAGTTTCCTCTTGATGACGTCAAAAATTTTGAAATTATGAACCATCGACAACATTCATATTATGAACAAAAATTTTATGAACAACGGTAATAAACTCAAAATTTCACTTGGACAAAATTATAAACTCACCCCCTTAAAAAACAGAAGTATGGCGATTATTTTTCACACACTAATACTTTGTTGGTCCTCCAATTTTTCTTATGACTTCAAACATCCTCTTTGGCATCGAATCGACAAGTTTATGCAAGTATTCAATGATGGTAGATTCCCATCCTTCCATGATGGCAGTGGTGAGTTCTTGAGTTGTTTGGAATTGCCGATGATCTTTATAAACATGACGTGCTAGTTGTCCCCATACATTCTCAATTGGGTTGAGATCACAGCCAACATAAAACATTTATCGGCTGCTCTTAAAATCATTTTTTCGTATGGTTGGAGCGATGGCATGGAGCATTATCTTGCTGAAAAGACCGGTTATCTCCACCAAGAATTTCACCATAGTTTGGAAGTTGACTTTCCAGCAGCACTTTGTATCTCGCAGAGTCCATGCCTCCATCTCCATTGATCACTACCATATCACTTTTACCCTGAGCAGAAAACGCAATCCCCCCCCCCCCCAAACCCATTACTGGGCCGCCCCTAATTGACGACTCAGTTTAAGCTGTTCATCTTGTCTGATGTTATGATGTTATGACAATAGTCCATACATCGGGACCATCAAGGTTGAATTTCATTTCATCAAGAACACCACTGCGTACCACTCGTGAATCCATGCCATTTATTCTCAATAAAACCATAATTTTGCATTTTGTGAGCCTGGTTTAGAGGCGGTTTTCGTAGAAATTTTTTGTAGACAATTTTTGGAGATTGTTGCAGAATCCCTGTAACAGTGCGCCAAGAGCAGTCAAGTGAAAGTACTTCTACAATGCGTCCAGCAGAAAGATTGCTTCCAGTTGCCAGTCGTCGAATATGAGATTTATCTATAGAGATTTTTCCCATCCTGTTCGTTTCTTCGCTTTCCCATCAACTCCCCGTTGTAATACATTCTGATAGCACACTGGGATCGGTTAAGATGAGCTGCAATTTTCCTTTGGAACATTCCACATCCATGCAACATCCATACTGCCCTAATCTCTGTCTCACCAAGCTCTGTTCCTCGTGGCATGGTTTCACACAGTGTAAATCTGCAGCAGACACTTTCTTACAGTTAAGTGTTTGCAAATACAACCTTTTTGCAATTTGCATATGATATAAATAGACTAGCGAACACATTTTTTAAGGGTGAGTTTATAATTTTGTCCAAGTGGAATTATGAGTTTATTGTCGTTGTTCACGAAATTTTTAAAATATACGAATGACAATCAGCAAAGTGGTAAATTTATGTCTGAAAAATGATATGTAAAAAGCTGATGTAGATCTTTTTGTTTTTAGTAAAGTTTGGTTCAAAATTCTGTCCAGCACTGTAGACAAAATAATAATTCTTTTTTTTTTAGTTTTGCATTGACCCCATCGTAATAACCCGACGTTTGATGTTATGTTTACCTGGATAACCTTGAGAAAGTTTTCATAAATAAAGGGGACCCAATTCAATTCTTGATGTGTGTATCATTTCCTTGTCCCTTCACTGTTTAGAATTTAGCTGACCTAATTATTAGTTTACCTTCCCTTTCGTAGTCTCTATTCGAGTTGAGATGGCGGGAGTTACTGCAGTTCGTCCACTGAAGTGGCGTAGGCGAGCTACAGTTAGCATCCAAAATCGCTCAATATCGCCTGCTGCCTTTTCTCACAGCAGCCGTTCATCTTAAGGAGAATTATATTCCTGAAAATGCTAACCGACACAATCTTTGTATTGTAAATAGCACCGCTTCGCTCTCATCCATCCCCAAATCACGTGATCTTTTCTCAAATCGTTATTGGCTAGTTTGCCTTAATGTTGGAACCCTGAATTCGCTCACTGCGCAGGCGAATGCTCTCTCTATCTTATTTCTTCTCTATGATAAAACCATGCAGAAAGGGGAAAATCAAACAGCAAAAGCCAATTAAATGACTCCACACACAAAAATAGAAGAAAAAAAAACCATGAACAAATAAATCAATCATCAAAATTGATACAGCAATAAAAAGAGACAACAAATATTAAAATCTATTTTCAGATAAAAATTTTTACAATGATGAAGGGACAAGAAAAAATATCAAAATCTAAAAATGAATTGAAATCGTTAATAATAAAAGATAACGCAGAAGGCTCAAAAAGAGAAGATCGAAAGCAAAGACGTTGAAAACGTAACGGGCGAGACAGGACAATGAACAACACACAAGATAAAAAGAGAAGAATTAATAAAACCACTAAAAAGTTTAAAACGAAAGAAAACATTAGAGCTAAAAAAAATATGTTTGGACGTCCTTTTAAGGACACGCCCGGACTCCTGGGTAAATGAACATGAAGCAGAATAGCCACTATTTCAGTATCTGAAAAAAGCGATGCAAACAAATCTTCTTTCAACTCAATGGAGAGATTTAAGGTAATTCTGGGCACAACATAAGTAATCATAGGAAGAACAATAACATCAAACAGTTTGGAGAAAGTATCAATATTACAGAATTTTTAGTCATCCGACAAATCTGCCTCAAACAGGCAAAACCCTTCCTGGCTCTATCCAAAATATGTTTCAAAAGACAATTTAGAGTCGAGAATTACTCCCAATTCACTAATAAAGGGAAATTTCATACTAAAGCTATGACCAAAAATATATTCATAGATGATAGGATGGTGTTGCCTAGTAAAGATAATTGTTTTCATTTTATCAATGTGCAAAGTTAACCCATTTGCAGAACACCACTGCTGCACTCGTATAGCATCTTGCAGTAGAATCTGACAGTCTCTGATTGAGAAAATTTCACGAGCAATTTTAAGGTCAACAGCAAATAAAAAGTAGTCACAGGTTAGGGTAAAGGATAAATCGTTAATAAAAAGAAGGAAAAGAAGAGTGCCCAAAGGATACTCTGGGGAAAATCTCTAGCAATAAAAAAGGAGGATGTTATAACTCTACCTCTCACCTTAATAAAACTACTTCTCTTATTTAAATAACTAGCCACCCAATGAAGAAGGGATCCCCTTATTACATAGGCAGCCAGTTTCTCAACAAGGATTTTAAGGTCAACTGAGTCAAAGGCTTTTTGTATGTCGAAATAGATACAATCAAGTTGCGTCCGATTGCAGAAAGCACCAAGGATACTACAACCTATGACAATTAAGTTCGGTGAATGACCTCATATCGCGTGTGGATTGCTGGCTTACATGAAACAGCAGTTACTATCCTTCAAAGTAATCCCCGTCGATGGTAATGCACTTCTGGGAACGCCTGTACAAGTTCTGGAAACTCTTGGCGTAGTCGTTTTTAGGGATAGCCTTCAGTTGGGTTGTAACATTATGTTGGATGTCTGGCCACTTCAGGGGGCGTCTTTCACGGTGTTCCGGCCTCCTAAGAACCGTTTAAACTACTCATAAACACACTTTAAAGTGATACCACTTTCTTTGTAAACTGTTGTCAGCATTTCATGAGTCTCTTTCGTTCGCTGAAATATTTTGGGTTTCGACCACGTGCACTACACCTTCACTCTTCGCTATAAACACTATAAACACATTCGCAGCGCTGATTCTTTCAAATTTGTTTAAACATGTTTCGACTTGTCTGGGGCAGGATACGACGGTAGCGCACTCTTACGACCGTTAGCAATATAAGGTCATTCACAGAACTTAATTGTCAGAGGTTGTATTTTCAAGCTCCAGGAGATTAGTCAAAATAGATCGAGAAGAAAGAAATCCGTCTTGTTTAAGAGTCAAAGAAGGAGAAATAAGAAATAAAGCACCTTAAAATTTTTCTATCGAAAAATGGAAGAAAAAATTCTGCGACCTGGGTTCGAACCAGGAACCTCGACTATCATGACCGATGCCTCTACCAGTTAGGCCATCGCAGACACCCGGATAGCCATATTGTCACAAGGTGTCTTAAAGATAACCAAGTTGTCAAAGCCCAATGGGAGGCGAGAATTTCTCCTATCCAAACCATCAGAAAGTTTGATGAACTCACAAGTAAATAAATACGAGGCGCATCCAGAAAGTAAGTTTCCCGATGTTTCCCCCTTTAAAGTAAACGTAATTAGCCGTGTCAATTGTGCATGCGTAACAGATCTATGACGTATCAATCACATGCCAGCCGGACAGGTCCCGCCTCGTGCCAGTAGCGTGTTAGCAATAGTTCGAAATGGAAGCTCTTATTTCTTCTCCCGCCGCCTGCGAGGTTCGGTCGGTGATAAAAGTTCTTGAATGCATAAAGCATTGCGCCAATTGAAATTCATCTTCAGCTCTGTCAGGTCTATAGGCCGAACATCATGAGTATGCAGATGGTGCGTTGCTGGTAAAGACAGTTTTCCGAAGGTCGTCAAAGTGTCCATGATGAAGAGCGCAGTGGGCGACCATCCCTCATCAATGATGATCTTTTTGAGCTTGTGCGGCAGCGCGTGATGGAGAACCGTCGTTTCACGATTACGGAGCTGAGCACCCATTTTCCGCAGATATCGCGATCCTTGTTGCATGAGATTATCACTAAGCACCTGCTGTTAAAAAAATTGTGTGCAGATGGGTGCAGAAAAACCTGACACCCGAACACAAAATTCAACGCTTAGGAGCAGCACTGACATTTCCGGTATTTTACGATGACGGCGACGAGTTCCTCGACAGGATCGTCACGGGCGATGAGACTTGGATTTCGCACATCACCCCAGAAACCAAGCAGCAGTCAATGCATTGGCGGGATAGTGGATCTCTTGTCAAGACGAAATTCAAACAGACGCTGTCGGCATGGAAAGTGATGTGCACGGTGTTCTGGGACAGGAAGGGCATTCTGCTCATTGACTTCCTTCCACGTGGTGAAACAGTAAACGCTGACCGTACTGTGAAACACTGCGGAAATTGTGATGTGCCATTCAACACAAGAGGCGTGGAATGCTTACTGCAGGTGTTGTGCTCCTCCATGACAATGCTCGTCACATACGGCTCGACGCACAGCAGCTGTTTTGATGGAATTTGGCTGGGAGTTGTTTGATCATCCACCTTACAGCCCTGATCTTGCTCCCAGCGATTTTTACGTTTTCTTGCACCTCAAGAAATTCCTGTCCTTTGGTGAGCGTTTTGGCAACGACGAAGAGCTGAAGACGTCTGTCACACGCTGGTTCCATTCACAGGCGGCAGAGTTCTACGACAAGGGGATACAAAAGTTGATCCCACGATACGACAAGTATCTCAATTCTGGTGGTGGCTATGTTGAAAAATAGCTGAAACGTTGCTGTAATTATTGCCAATAAATATGTTCCTGCAAGTGTGAGTTCTTTTTTTTTTTCAAATAGAAAAATTTACTTTCTGGATGCGCCTCGTAAATAAAGACTGGAGATGACCTCCAAACATGATGTATTAATTTTTCTATCGAAAAATGGAAGGAAAAATTAATACATCATGTTTGGAGGTCATCTCCAGTCTATATTTATTTATTTGCCTCTTAAAATTATTTTTTCAAAGACTTATTTTACTAACAATGTAGGTGAAATCAGACGGCAGTTAGATGGATCATCATGACTGCCAATTTTAAAAAGAGGCATAACAACAGATTCTTTCCATTTTTTGGGGGTAACATTCAAAACATACACTAAGATTAAAAATAAATTGGAGAGGTCTAACAAAGGTTGGTTGATTAGAAATTTTGGCGTCGACTACTAAGGTCATTTTGCGCCTTTTACACAAGTTATAACAGTAGGTAGCCCGAGACAAACACAAACACCCATGCCCACAGTGGGATTCGAACCCATTATCAGGCGGACTCGAGTACTAGAAAGCATACGCCCTAGCCCTCTCGGACACCTGGTCGGCTGTCTACCAAAGGAAGCAGAGCAGCCTTTAATAATAAAACCAGGTACTAAATCAGGTCCAACACTCATGAAACTTTTAAATTCATTAATAGCCTCAGAAACCTCCTTTTCTGTAATAAAAAAAGATGGAGAAAAAGAGAAAAAACAGACATATTCAAGGATTTTCCGAGAAGAGAAAAGTTTCTGAAAAAATGGGTAAATCTTTTAGCAATTTCAGAAACGGATAGAGTCATACCATCATTATCAGACATAAGAAAATCAGAACTATTCGCATTTTTTCTGGGGGAAAAGGACCAGAAATTGGAGAATTTTTTTTTGCAGTGCTTTAAAACCTCCTCACGGTCAATTAATTACTGTCACTCATTATTTGGAATAAAATTCAAATTCACGGATAAAAAAAATTTTCTTACCCTATAATCTGGAATAAATTTTCAAGAAAATTTTTTATCAGAAAGCAATGGATTATTAAAATAAAATCTTGTAAACCTTCCAAGGAGGAGCTTTAGCTGTGAAGCAAATATACATTTATACATTCGTTTGCCGGCTGAACGTGAAAGAACCCTAGCAAAGCAAAATTTGCGAACCCCTAAGACGTCGTCCTGATATGACCATTGTACTTAAAAGGGACGTTAATAACAACCAAATAAACCATTTATTAACAAAAAACTAATCCCTGCGTGTTGGGAATTGGTAAGTAGCGGAACTGTGGTCATCTATTTTTACACTTTTTAACCTTCTCCCTTCCAAGTTTTTAAATCAAAAAACTGATTTTCTCGAACAGAGTATATAGAAAAAGTAAAAGAGCTCTATCTTCTTTCCTTTCCCATCATTTCCGACCAAATGACATATCGCATGCCATATGTCGCCATAGTTCCAAAGACCAAGTGACTGCGCCCCCGCAACTCCGACCCCACTGAACAATTTGGCCTAAACTTTTAAAGTAATGTAGATCTTGCCTAGAGGAATCTGGATACTGAATTTCACTCCTTAACTATCCTAATACCACATAGATCCCCTCTGATTCCCACCCCCCCGTAATTCCAATACCAGTGCACCAATCAAACCAAACTTAATAGTGAAGGTGGACATGCCCATAGCAAGCTACATACCGAATTTCAACTTTCTACCTCAAAAAAGAAGAAATTATGAAGGGGACAGACGGACATTGTAAAACCAATAGACAGCACGATTTTTCCGCTATTTAATAATATACATTATTACCCGGCTTCGCCCGGGTGGAAAAGATGGGTTGAGTAATTTTTTAACGATTGTTTGGTAGGTTAAAAATTGAACTATGATTAACAAAGTATGAACGAAATGCAAGAAAATGAGAAACAGTATAGAAAGCCTTCTCCAAACCTTTCATAATCATTTTAAACCAAAAATGATGATTTATGAACAATGAACTGGGAACAAAAGAAAATTAAATTATATCTACAAAAGTAAATAATGGAAAAAAAATAAGACAATTGATTCAGCTACACAGGAAAGCTGGACATTGATTGTAAAGTAGTTGTGTGTCTTCCCCTGTGGTGCAAAAACATAGATTTTGACCGCTGAACACGCGGGAGCAAACAACTTATAACTGACCATGAGAGAAGCAAGCTTCCTGAAAATATATACCTGCGACCTTGAAAGTCTGAACAAAATGAAACATTCTTCGACGAGCATCGCCATCTAGTGACATCCTTTGAAAACAAAAGTCTAGCTGATATCCCCATCGGGCATTGCTTGGGCTGTTTGTTCCAATGACGTATTAAGAATAAAGAAATAAAAACACTCTTTGACCACAACAGAAATAAATTTGGAAAAATACGACCTGGAAGCACTTTTCGAGGGCGAAGCTCTCATCATTCAGCAGATAAAGGGAGTAAAATGGGAAAATTCGATGATACTGATTGAAGTAATCGACAATCGACAATCGAACAGTGAAGTGTACATTTGTTAGGATGGGACGAAAGCAGCGCTTTTACAAAGCTCATCTAGCCAGAATAAACTCCAAATGAAATACACTGCGGTAGTCAAGAAGCCTAACCAACCCAAGCGGTCTTCTATATTATACAAAAAAGAAAATAAGATTAACGATTGTCAGAAACAAAATACAAACGAAATAAAAAAAAAACAAGGAGAAAGAAGATTATCACATCTTCCAGTAGTCTGGGAAAGAGACGTTGCTAATATCTTCAAAATTGACGTCAAGAACGTGCCTCGGTTTACGATACTTCGTATGCCAGTTCATATTCAATGAGTTCTTCAGTATCCCATTCACAAGTTTATTGTCGTGAATCTTAATTTTCTGTATCATAATCAAAAGGAGATCCTGTATAAACTTTCCGATATGGGCCATGTTTAAATCCAAGTGGATGGATTGGTTTTTCACCGTCCTTCTGTCTAGCTGGGCAATGGTCCTCAGGGTAACACTCTGGAATGACTGTAGTTCACTCCATCTGGTTTTAAAGATAGTCGCCCACGTAGGCATGCCATAGAGGAGTATGGTCCGGATATTCGACTTGTACAGAAGTAGCTTGTTGTCAATGCTGAGGGCGCTGTTGCGACCCATGAGAGCTATGATACTGTACTTAGCCCTCTTCGCTTTGTTCAGAGCATAGGACATGCTGGTTCCATGAGAGTCTTGAGTTAATGATAACTCTCAGATACTTGTAGTTGTCCACCCAGTCCAGTTTCTTATTGAACAGAACAAAAGAATCTGAGGGAACGCTTGAGCTTCCTATTGAGGTACAAAGCCTTGCACTTTCCAACGTTAAGGTTCAATTTCCAGCAGTTAAACCAGTCTTCGAATTGCATCAAGGCGCACTGCAGCCGAGTGATAACGTGAGCCGGCTGGTGTGCCCATGTCATAATGGCAGTGTCATCCGCATAAAATAAAAAAAATAAAAATGACAGAACGCTACACCCCATAACACACAGAACGCTATCACCTATGTATGCTGTTTTGTTTTGTAAAAGGGCCAAAATCTTTCGAAGATCTCAGAGCAGTGGATGGAATAGCATACGAGACGTTTTAACTGGATGAGAGAGCACATGACATGTTGCAGGACGACTCCGAGTGGCATCACTGCATGCAGGAGGCCGTCACATTGAAGATGCCACACCAGATTCATCATATCTTTGCTATCATTTTTGCATGCTACAATCCCACCGACCCAAGTAAGATTTGGGATGACAGAGTCGATGCACTGTCCGAAGACTTTCAGTGAAAGTTTGAGAGCGACGCGTCCGAAAGGACGGTCCTCATCGAAACGCTGCTTGACATAAATCGTCACTTGCTCGGCAACGCGAAAGAAGTTTCGTGTTTTCCTACTTTGCACAGTTAACTGAACTTTTCGGATGTCTCTGAATCAGTTTCTTGTTCCTACACAATGATTTCTTGATCGCAGATGACGTTGGTCTCCCGTTCAAGCTTCGACGCCGACAGTTTTCCGTCCAGCTAGCCTTTGCGATAACGATCAACAAGGCCGAGGGTCAAACCGTCCACGAACATGATCAAGCCTGCCGAAGCCAGTCTTTTGCCAGAGACAGCTCAAGGTTGCTTTTTCAAGATCCACTTTGCGCGTTAAGATCAAGATTATGCTTGGATATGAAGAGTCGGACACCGTGTGTATTGAAAACCATGTCTACCCTGGCACTACGTCGCGGCTCACTTTATAGATTTCTCTGAAATTTTATGATTTTTTCAATGCGTGTTTTGTTAATTCTCAAAAAACATATCTGTTAACTGCTCTGCTTGTTGTCAAGCCATGCCTGCTCCAGTGGCCCTGCGGAGCCCGGCCATTCCTATTGTGTCGCCAAGGATAAAATAAAGAATAAATACCCAGCCTGTCTCAGTTCACTGCAGGACAAAGGCCTCTCCCACCACAGGGGGGGGGGGGGTCTAATCTCCCACGCTGACCAGACGGGACGGGAGATGCAATTTTGAGCTTCTGCTAGCTTTTGACGAATGCTACAAGGTGGCGGTCGTAGCATCCCGGACCGACGGTTTAACGTGCCCTCCGAAAAATATTATTTACAAGAAAATAATGTAAAACACGAATATAAGGAATCTTTTTCTCAATTACGCATGTAAACAATATAATATTAGTTTTAAATAAAAAATAAAATACTCGCCTTTGAACTGATTTTCGTTATCCCAGCATTTTCTATACCGTTAAGGATTTTAGATAATTTTTAAACGCATCCTTGTGAACTCCCGTGCTTCGGAGTCGTTGCTCGGAAGCGTATTTGTAGAATATACATGGTCTGTGCAACAGGGGCTGGAGGCTATGCCAACAAACAAACTATAAACGTCCAGGTAACCCACCAAATGGAGAGTGGTGGTGGGTGGTGGTCGAGGGTGGTGTCCTTACCCTGTAACCAGCCAAACGGAGTACATGCCAGGCTGTTAGAATTGAAGCGCATAATGCCAAGAAAGCAGTTTGTTAGAGGTTGGGGGGAGTGTTATGGGTATTTTGGGGATATTTGAGGTATATAATGCCGAGAATAAAGAGTGCTTCTTACCTGTGTCTTCAGATCTTATTCATTATGTCACGTCTGAACGTTTCTGGTTTGTTTGTCAGCATAACTCTACCACCTGTTGCCCAGATCACATTTGCTCTACAAATATCCGGAATGATCAGTTTTAAGTGCTTCCAATCTTTCTCAATAGTCTGCTAACTCTCCATTATCTCCAGTGATTGCTCATTTTTAAAGATTTTCAAGGAATGGTTAAGTTTTAATAATTATCAGTTCTAAGAAAAGCCCGAACAAAGGCATTGCCGGGGATAATAACAGGTGTAGTTAACACAACAAACTCAAGAAGTTAAATAGAATCTAAATTTTAATAATAATATCTGATACTGTCTTTGCTGCTGCTTTTCGCGCCTCAGTGTACCGCGCTCGACTCGAAGTTGACTTATTTGCAAGCCATAACAAATAGGCTTCCTTCTTTGCCTTGACAGCTTCTTGGACTTCACCGATTCACCATGCAGTCCTTTTCTCACCGCCCTGCGTCACAATCAGCCGAAGTAATCACAACAGTTTTAAACAACTGCCACTCCTCCTCAACAGTACCATGATCACTGGGTAGTTCTTTGAAACTTGAAGATATGATATCTGCAAAAGTCTTCCACACAGCTCTATCCTCCAATGCCTCCCACTTGATGCGCCAAGTTTGTTTGATCCTAGTATTTCGCTTGGTTGGCATGGATTCAGAGAACCGAAAAGTGCAGACAAAAATGTGGTGATCAGTTGATAGTTCTGCCTCTCTTCTCACACGAGTATCTAACACTGATCGGAATAAGTTGGCTGAAACAATTACAAATTCAATCCGTGACTTCTGGTCCATTGCATCCCTGTGCTGGAAGAAGGTGTTTGTGATGGAAAGTCCATTGTTGCAACAGAAATCCAATAAGCACCGCCCATTCGCATTTAAATCGGAGTCACCATTCCTCCCAATCACGCCTTCCACGCTTGGTCATCAGCCCCTATGTGTTAGAATCTGCACTTCCTCCTGCTAAGAGCAGCAGCAACTTCATCTAGAAAAAGTGGGTAGTCTGTGACTGCATTCGGAGCATATGCAAAGAATAGAGAGAGAGACCGTTTCCCTATCTGAAGCCTCAGGAGACACAGTCTTCTACCTAAGGGGGTCCAATCTGCACCATAATCTGGCAGCCAAGGACTTGTGAGTATCCTCACTCCCGCCTGGGCAGTCATGTTAGGGTCGACACCAGAGTAGAAAAGCTTCCACCCTCTTTATAAGTCCACAGTTCCAGAACCCGGACGTTTTGTAGAGGTAATACCTATGATATCCAGTCGATACCGTTTGGCTTCCTCCACTAACTCTCATTCCTTTCCTGTCATGGAGAATACGTTCCAAGTGCCAATTGACAGCACCCGATCCCGTTGTCGATTTACCCGTTACTCCTCCTGAGTAAAGGCATGCGCTGCCCCCGACTGTTTCCCCAAGCGCATAGCGAGTGCACTGGTGGGGTTTCTCGGAGGCATTGCTCCGAGATAACAGCCGGGAGACTGTCGACTATTTTTCGAACGAGAGCCTCTGCCTAACTCCCGAACGCGGGTGATTTAACCTGTGCCACACCCGATGCAGTATGAATTCTCTCATTCGTCGACATCATGAGATATATGTTTGTTTGGATACTATTCGTCTCACTTCACAACCATGACCTTTCTGGTAAGGGTGACCCTAAAGTAGCAGTGCTACAATCAGTGTAGCTCGCAGAATCCATGAAGCACCCAAACCCCTGACCACGGTAAGGGGGCATCCACTCAGGAGATTTTTTACCCAGAGACTCCATGCCGTAAAATTTCGATAGATATGAATTAAAATGTAATTCGAACCACTATTAAAGAGCACAATACAGTGTTGTTATTGCTTTGAATGACGGAAAGAAAAAATTGTTCTCCAAAAGTACCATTCATCATGCATAATAACAAAAATGAAACACTGCTAATGTGATGGTATATGGTAGCCTACAGGGTTGCCAGGAACTGTTAATAGTGCCTGTTACATTGAAATTATTGCAGATTACCTCATCCCAACAAGTCAGTTTTATTCACTGTTCATGCAATTTTTCTCGAATAAACATTTTATTTATTGTGACATGTAGATTTATTTTATAAATCTACATGCACTAAGAAATGGCTTTTGCAAGCCATTTCTTTTGTATTAATAAAACCTTCTAAAATTCCGATTTAAGTAAGAGAGAATCGGGGAGGGGGGAGTAATGTAGTACATTGAAATAAAGGAAGGAATGCAGCAGTTAAGGCAAGATATCCCGAAAATTGTTTTTTCAGTATTTGAAAATTTGTATTTAATTATATCGAATCCATGTTATGTTTAATTGAAATTATGTATAGGCCTATTTGTTAACACCTGGGAATTTTGTTAATTATTTAAAGAAAAAAATTCCAGAAAATTCCGTAAATTAATCCTTTCTGATAAGAAGGGGGGAGGGGGGAGTCATTACTGATAAGAAGGGGAGCGGGAGATTCGAAATACATGATTGGTCAGTAAAAAAAAGCAGTAACACCCCAGAATGCAGTGCAATGGGGATTAAGGGAGAGGAAGGATGGAGTTTTTGGTGGGATATAAAAAGAGAGAGAGACCTCCAGCCAAAAAGAGAGTGAGTCCAACGATTTTTATCTCCTGAGACTTAAAAAGTTTGGTTATGATCACAGAGCGGCAAACATCCAGGCCATAGCCATAACGGTGAAAACGGACTGCGTCTCCCATGACCAGTGCTCGACGGTGGGCATAGGAATGCCTATCACAAAGAGATGTAAGTGAACCGAAAACCAAGCGACAGCAAGGGCTGCGTCGTTCAGTGGGTTAGGCCGGTACAGCAACCTGTGGCAGAGCGCAGCTCGGCTTAGTCCTAAGCTGGAAACGCACGTCAGCGGCAAGGCGGTCACTAAAAAGGCATCTACGGCAAGGTGGGAACGCGTATCCCGGAAAACAGTGGCTACATCAGGTCTGGGCCCCTCCAGGAATCAGCAGGAAGCATACATCGTAAGATCGGCGTGAACAACAGACAGATAAGTACTTTCGCAATTTCATTGTAAACACGGCATCCCCAGCATATCCAAGAGAACTCGGAACTGTAATTACTAACAAAAACTCTTGACCAGTCATGTGTTAAATTCTTCCCCGATTTGATTTATTATTTTTCTAAGATATCGTTAGAGGTTAAAATTGCAACTGATCAATTATTAGTATTATTTTGGGGAACTTAAGGTATCTAAGATAAAAAGGGGAGAAACCACGTGTTCACAACATAAGTTATTTTTGTAAGGGGAGAGTTATTTAATTATTGATTATAAAACTAGAAGATCTGGATTAAATAATATCAGTGGAATAATAAGATTACTGTTTCTCATGTATTAATTATGTCAATTACAGATATATTTACTGCTATATGTCAATTGTAATGTTACATGCTAAAGTTTAGTTGTTTGAATTCAGATTCATGTCACTAAGAATTGTTCTATTTAAAGAATTTCCGACCAACAAGTATAGAATAGCCAACTTAGATTTGCATCGATAAAAAATTATAGATTGTAGTGTCCATCCTATTAAATTACGGTTAATGCGTTATTACCTAACAAATTTGACCACTGAATTTAGTTTTAGAATAAACAATTTTTCTGTTGTTTTGCGTAACCTTTGGCATTCCGTTCATTTGATTAGCAAAGCTAATACTTATTTATTAGTATTTATTTGATCCTTTTTGGGGTATTTTTGTCACATCTTGTGGATTGCAGCGGGTAATTTCAGGATATTAGAA
>JAHWFO010013885.1:251603-384222 GCA_023313115.1 Rhysida immarginata
GACGTTGCGGCACCCATCACAGCCCAAGCATTTTTCCTCACAGAGGATCCGGACAAGACGGAAGCAGTGCATCGCCACATCTCAGAAATCGCCCGACATATACCGATCAGGAGCGTTAGATGCAAAATACCGATGACTGTCAGAAATGTGCCCGATTCCCTGTATGAAGAAGCCCTGGACTGATTTCATCGTCACTCCTAATTTATCATGAATAATCAGCAAACTCTGCTAAATGTTGTAAATAAATTAAATTCAGATAATTAAATTATACCTCACTCTACCTCCTTGTTTCCACTCTGTTCGTAAGTTAAAATACACGACAGATATAGACAATTAAAGGGTAATTAAGGGGCGAATAAAATAAAATATAAATACGCCCCTACCCCGTAATATCACATTTTCAACAAGATGGGGCTTCATGCCACAGAGCCAATAATCCATTGACTGGTTGGAAGAACCCGAATATTCAAATGTTGAACTGGGCAGGGAACAGTCCCGATCTAAATCCCATAGAGGAACAGTTTAATGAAAATGAAAATGTCATCTGAAAAATCGACTACAAAAAGACAAGCTGCAAGCTGTAGTACAAAATGTCTGTAGTATCACAGGTGATATTTATTATAAATTAATCATTCTATGCAACATCGAATCAAAGCTGTGATTAAAGCACATGCAGGCTAGACGAAGTATTAAACCAAAAGTTTCTATATGTTTATCCTTAGATTGATTTGTTTCTATATTTATATCTCTAACAAAAAGTTGTATTTTAATTTTTTTATTTGCTGTTTGCATAATGTAGATCCCATAAATTATTCCTTTTAGAACAAAATGGAGTTTGAAGTTTTCAGTTATTCCGAAGTTATATACCACATAACCGAAATTGAATACACAGGGCGTTTTTAGATTATCTCCCGTATTATACAAGTTTATTTTTCAAAAACTATTACAGATTTTAACGTGATATTTTTATTCACAAAGAAAAGCTCAAAAAGTTTCTTAGCATTGCCAGGTGTTTAAGTAAACTTTGATAATTAAATAATTATCCAGACAGAAGAACTAAGACGACAAATAAAAGAAAAAAATATCTCAGGTTTATTTCAACTAGGAAATTTGTAAGTTAATGCTAACAACAAATGTAACTTCTATTGTAAGCAACAATAAAGAAATTAAAGAAAGTAATAAACTTATTCTTTTCCTTTTCTTTTCCAATTACACAATTAGCTGATCTAATTGATCCAATATTGAATTATAAAGCAGTTAAATTGAAACGCAGTGGAGAATATCTTAAGTTTGAATATCAAAATGCTTTTACGTTAACACATTATGATTCTTGAATCTGGAACACCAACTTGTAGACCACATTCACTGATAAAAATCGATGATCACAAAAACGGTTTCTTTTTCCTTACGGCCTCTTCAACTTGAAAATGCACTAGTGTAAAGTGAAAGGAACACATTAGAGAACCATCCATTTACATCAGATATCAAGTTCGTCAAGAAACGAATCCAGTATGCAATCTCGTTATGGACTAAGAAATTCATTCACTTAAAAGAAAAATGTTCATATGATATAACTATATCCAGAAAATTACTAAAGATAAAAGTAAGTTTCTTCCATAACCAAAATACATTTCAAGCTAAGATACTCAATACGCAATTCCATATCTTGCGAAATTAGAACACTTTAATTTTAATCCTGTTATTAGCTAATTTTTCCAGAGAAAGAAAATATCTTACAGAAACGAGCTGACAAACTTCCAAACAACTAATTATAGTCGGATGGCATGGGCGCCAAGGGTTCAGGAATGGTAACAGAGGATGTGGATTCTAAATAAAACAAACTGTGGTAATTAAACATAAATGCTACTCTCTTTATTTCAGACAAGAAAAACTACTCAAGAAACTCTTCATTAATTAGTTGAGCAGTGTCAAAGATTATCATGTTCACCAAGAATTAACATTAATCAATACACCAAATTCAAATAACTAAACACAGCATTAGCTGACTCGTTAAAACTGATTAACGGCCCCCCCTCAAAGTCAAGTGCCTAAATGACTGATCCCTAAGAGTTACTCGCGCGTAATTTGTACTAAATCATAAGATACATATAATTGCGAGTGGGACTCTACAATCGACACTCGCACCAGTTTAATTGGCTTCACTGTCCACACAGGAAGCGTCCGTATTTCCATTCGCAACGCATTCTAGCGTCGTATGGCCCTTTTATTAATTTAACTAACCAGACTGGCAAAGAGGGGAAGGACTGTGGTAACCCCGCGGACGCCGCAGATGAACCAACCAAATCAAGAACTCCACGCTCTGGCGGACGTGTTCAAAACGAAGCTTGAGCCATGAGAGAGTTCCGGACATGCCAACCAAACGAGAGCACGGAACTATTCAAGATCCAATGTGCGAGTCACAAATACTTGCGCCAAATCAAGTTTCTATAGCTCGTTGCGTTGAAGAGCCTCCTCTTAAAAGTTACTTATTTTGTCTAAATATCAGTTACAAAACAGTAAACAATCAGTTATTGCAAACACATCTATTGCAGAGCGCTTTCATTTGAACGCATTATATCGCCAATAACAGTGCAATATAGTTTTATTATTGAATTTGAATCTAAGTTATATTAAGGGCAGGCCTCCAACTAGTCGACGGAACAAGGTAATTGCTAACTCTCCCAGTGATTTATGCAATAGTTGTTGATCTTCCCACAGTTTTATGCAGCTTTGATTAAACATTCACGCAGACACAACTTGGAACGAACTTACCCAGTTATGACATTTCAATTGCTCGATGGCTTCTTAGGAGCGATGAACGTCAACGAACGCTACGATCGAAATCACAGAGTTTTCTTTTCTGTGCAGACAGCAAATTTCTTTTCCTCACGTCAAAACACTGGCATCAATACTTGAACACGTTAACAGCAGCAGCAATTAGAAATGCTCAGGGTTTCAGCATAGCAAATGAAACTAAAACTGAATTCGAACGCTCTTTGCGATCTCCAAACCTCTAACAAGACCACACTCGGCAGCTGCTCAACACAGAACATACATTACTACTTAAATAAAAAAACATTTAAAATCTTAAAAATATACTACTTGCAGGATGCCACAGCTTCTGAGAAATCCTTCCAGAAACAATATCATTTTTCCACAAACAATGAAGAACTCTTTTGCGGGACAATAGTCGTGAACAGCGATCGTCAACAAACAAGAAAGATTGAACTTCTTTTAAAACATTTTACTAACAATAAACTTAAAGTGATTCGTTAAATATCCCTATAAAGTAATACCCATGGATTAAAAAAACAAGCAAATCGTAAACAATACTAAAACAGCCTAAAATAGAGAGAGTATTTAAAAAAAAAACAACGTATTAATCAAAGACGAAAAATATCCCAATTTTTCCGAATATTCACATACACACCGCCACTCGTTCCCGCCGGACGCCAACTGACATGGAATGTCACATACGCTCGTCAGAAACTCTTGAACATGCCCTATAACATGTTCAAGCATCCATTTTGCAGTTCCAAATCATAACATCCCATTGATGGTTAACGTTTTCCCCGGATATGCCTCAAATTATGTCCATGCCCCTTCCTCGGTCTTCAATTACCTCTTTACGATCACCCACCCCAACTCCATCCTCCTCAACCATCACAACTGGGCTTACGGCCCTCGGCTGTGGTACCACGTTACCTGGCGGCCTCACATATCTTACTGCCTCTTCCTCCTCGGACTCATCCTTCGACTCCTCACGCACCACCAACTATCCACCTTTTGACCTTGGTTTCCTCTGTCTTGGCTCCTTATCCTACATTTCGCATATTTTAAGGCAGTCAATATAAACCGTCATTTTATCATGGTATTCCTTTGATAGTGTCTCGTGTACTTTGAACTCATAGCAAATGCTCAAAATGTCCACCATGAACACGGCAGCATACTTCAGCCCTTCTCCTCAAAGAGGCACGCAAACGTTCACCTAGTAATACGGTAATTGACGGCTGACACCTCCCCGATGACTCGGTATGGCTCTACATCCTAGTACGAAAATTTCCTTTTCCGCCCTTCCCCTTCCGTAGCAACCATACCTTGTCACCAACCTGAACCTTTAAGGTTACTTGCTTCCTATTAATGCGTGCCACCCTTGACTTCCTGTTGATCCAGTCATATTCACCTTGTCTGAACTAGGGTTTTGACTAACTGCGTTCGATATGTCCTGATCCTATCTTCGACTGCTATATGCTCGTCCACGTCCGCACTTTCCCACCGAGGAATCTCTGGGTCAAACCCGTAGAGGAGAAATGCCGGGCTTTCCTGGAGGGCTTAGTGGCGACATGTCCTCAAGGACATCGACGCAAATCCCAACATCACCTCCCACCACTCAGTGTGGCCCTCACACAATGCAAAAATGGTTTCACAGACTGTCTTATTACAGCGATCCCATTCGACGTTGGGTGGTACGAGGTCGTAAGTTTATGGGTGATTTTCAGCTCCCTACAAACCTCACTAAAAACCTGTTGTGGGGTCCCGTAACGGCAAATTATATTCACGACCAAGGATTTCGCAATCGTCTCGGCCATCTGGTCAGGCAGCGCCTCAGCTTCTATATGTCGTGTAAATAAATCTGTCATCACGAACTTATTGCCTTGGCTTGACCTCTCCACGGCCCCCACGACGTCCATGACCACAATAGACGATTTCACGTTAACATGATAATGAGATACGCGCATGCGCAATAGAACTTCCGGAGGGCAAGAAAATTAAAAACGTCTGAATAAAATTGCAAAATGCAGCTAATAAAGCAGAAAAAGTTTTTTTTTTAGATTTCCCACAAATAAACACTAGTAAAATATTTTTATTCTTTAAATGTATTATTAATTACTGTTATTGCACTAATCTAGTTCATATAAAACAAAAAAACTGATTTTCTCACCTTGAAAAAGTTGTAATCGTGCACTTCTCCTGCATCCGTATCCTTAACGGCTCATCAAATGCTTGAATGTGGATGCATTGTCATTATGGAAGTTTTTATAAACGTCTATAAATCCCAAGACAGGCAGGTTATTTAATTTCTGATCATTGAGTACTTCATCATTGATATTAATATCTGGAGAGTTCTACTTCTTCAGATGATACTCTGTACCAGTGTATTCTGCGCCATCACAGTGATACATAACAACTGCTACGAGATCACATGAGCAGCCAAGACAGATGGCTTTACGTGCTTTACGGATGGGTTGTTTGGTATTAACGTTCTTTTCAACTGCTGTGATCATTTCAGAACGGCGTTATAGGGGCCGCACGTTTTGCCTCGCAAAGTTCTTTAACGTGCAGCCGGCAAACGACTACACGGGACCAATGGCTTTACTTCCCTTCCAAAGGAAGTGCGTGATCTCAGGATTTTTCCCCCTGAAAAAATCCTCGTCTCCCTCGGCCGGGATTGAACCCACGTCCTCGGGCATCAGAGGCGATCACGCAACCAGAGCCACCAAAGCCGATATCTGGAGATGAATGACAGCAGCATTATCTACTCTCTACTCCTTGGTTGCAATCACGTTTTCTTTTTTTAACTCCAATATTTTTTTTATTAGAATCGTTTTTGTACATTTTCTGAATGTCTAATTTGTACTTCCTTGGCTTCTTTAGTTTTTGTCGTTGTTAGACATAACTCTAGCGCTTGCGATGCACTGGTTATCCAATCTTTCTCCGCGCTTTGCCCTCCGGAAGCAGAACAGCGCATGCGCCAGTGACGTCGTGCTCCTTACTGTGAAACGGGTAATCAGCCACAGTGCCTTGGAGACATTCCTCTTAACACGCTGGCACGCGATGCACTGGCGCACCTTTTGTGCTACATCCTTTTTCATTAACGGCCAGAAACACCACTTCCGCAATTTATGCAGAGTAGCAGCGACTCCACGATGTCCTCCCATCGGCCCATCATGTGTTTGCTCCAATAGTTCCCCCCTAAGGGTCTCTGGAATATATACACGGGCCTGAGATTCTGGGTTTTTGGCATTTCGCCATACCAGAAATCCATCACGCCAAGACAACCATCCTCCCGCACAGCCCGCACACCGCTAACATACAGAGTCCCCCATTGTTGCCCGCACCCAAATATCGCTCGCCTGCGCCTCCTTGAGTTTGTCAATGCAACCTTGGCCCCCAGTCTCACCACCACGACTCTGCATTGACGTGACAAGAGGTCGGGAACCACGTTTTCCTTACCCTTCGTAAATTCGTACTTGAAACCAAACTCTTCAAGTTCGAGAACCCAGCCTAACACTCGTTGGTTCGTATCACGCATTCTTTGGAAAAAGGATAACGGTTTATGGTCCGTCAGCACCGTGGTGGGGTATCCCGGCATAATATGTCGGAACTTGCCAGCTGCAAGAACGATTGCAAGTGCTTCTTTCAATACGGGAGTAATTGACTTGCGCCCCTTGCAGCTTTGTGCTAAAATAAGCAATAGGGCACAGTTCCCCATTGACCTGCTGCTGGAGTACCCTGCCCACGGAATATGCGGATGCGTCAGTTGACAGGACGAACGGTTTGGCATAATCAGGTGCTATTAGCACCGGTTCGTTACAAAGAGCTTTATCCCATTTAAATGGCACACCTTTGTGTGTCAGATTAGTGATGGGAAGAAGCAGTTCAGACAAATTACTTATGAATGGCCTGTAGAAGTTGATCGATCCAACGATGCTTCAGACCTCTTTCACGTTAGCGGGGGCCTTTAGCCTGCTAATCGCCTCCACGTTCTCCGGATCAGAGGATGACCCCTCCACGGAGACCACGTGGCCCAAGTACCGCACTTTCGGCGTGGAAAAATTACCCCATGCTCCTGGAGCCTCCCCACTATCCAGCGCAATAACTCAACGTGCTCCTTGAAAGACACCGATGAGATGAGGATATCATACAAAATCGCGTATATATTCGGGCCCATCATTTCCCACATTGCCGACACCACGTAGTGCTGGAAGATATGGGAGGAATTCTTCCCCCCTTTCGGCAACCTTGTCAATTGGTATTTATCACAGGGGGACTGGAAGGCATAGCACTCCCGACCAATGGAATCTGGAGGTATCCATTATTAAGGTCGAGCACTATGAAGTAGCCATGACCCTCCAGGTCCTCCAAAATATCACGCACCACGAGTGCAGGAAGTCTACTGGACTCGTACACACGTTTACCTTTCTCAAGCCAAGGGTTAACGCGTTTACCCTTCTCAAGTCAAGGATTATCATCACCTCACCGTTTTTTTGGCACATCATGGACTGGGGAGTTCCAGGGGCTGATGCTGGGCTCGATAATACCGGCCACTTTCAGCTCCTCCAATTTGAGTCTATAAGCTTCGCGATAAATATGGGGTATCTTGTATTGGCAGACAAAAACTGGGCGAGTTTTATCAATTTTATACTCAGCCTCAAAATCCGTCACTCCCTTTACCAGCGTTACTTCGCTGGAGAAACATCCAGAGAATTCATAACTATGTTCTGAATGGCTGCACGTCTACTGCGTCCAACGTCGCTAATCCGCAGTCCGTCAATTGGTTTACATCTTTCAATAACCCCGGACTACACCGCGGAGCTTCCCCTTCCAGCATTGCCACCCATGGCGAAGCTACCTCACCCCCCATTCTGTCCACACCACCCTAACACAGCCAAATACTATGCCCCATGTCAACTACCCGCATCAATCAGCATTAGCACTTCAAAAAAAACAGCTAGCATCCCTTGCCGTCTGTGTGAATAAACGCATTCCCTCGATTATCCGGAATTTCCGGACTATCAGTCCCTGTTAGGGCGCCAAATATGTGACACCCCTCCCTCTAATTTAAATGGGACAACTAATTATAGTCGGGTGGATGGGCGCCAAGGGTTCGGGACGGATAACAGAGGGTGTGGATTCTAAATAAAACAAACTACGGCAATTAAACATAAATACTACTCTCTTTATTTCAGACAAGAAAAACTACTCAAGAAACTACTCATTAATTAGTAGAGCAATGTCAAAGATTATCAGGTCACCAATAATTAATATTAATCAAGACACCAAATTCAATTAACTAAACACAGCATTAGCTGACACGTTTAAACTAATTGAGAGAGCCCCCTTAAAGTCAAGCGCCTAAATGAGTGATCCCTAAGAGTTATTCGCACATAATTTGTACTAAATCATAAGATACATATAATTGCCATTGGGACTCTACAATCGACACTAGAGCGCGCAGCAGGTGGGAAGTCGTGTAATATTGCATCAGTTTAATTGGCTTCACTGTCCACACAGGAAGCGTCCGTATTTCCATTCGCAACGCATTCTAGCGTCGTACGGCCCTTTTATTTAACTAACCCAGACTGGCAAGAATAGCAAGAAACCATTAATCCACATCAAAATTTTATTCGAACGTGGCTTAGTGGTTTCTTGATATTCTTGTCGTTCCGTGTCCACAGTGTCTGGCTCCGTTTCTTCCTGTAACCAGACTGGCAAAGAGATGAGGACCGTGGTAACCCCGCGGACGCACTGGTGCCACATTGAACCAACCAAATCAGGAACTCCACGCTCTGGCGGACGTGTTCAAAACGAGACTGGAGCCACGAGAGAGTTCCGGGCACGCTAAACGAACGACAGCACGCAAGTATTCAAGAGCCAATGTGCGAGTCACGAGTACCTGCGCTAAATCAAGTTCCTATAGCTCATTGCGTTGAAGAGCCTCCTCTTAAAGGTTAATTATTTTGTCTAAATATCAGTTACAAAACAGTAAACAATCAGTTATTGCGAACACATCTATTGCAGAGCGCTTTCATTTGAACGCATTATGTCGCCAATAACAAATTCAAGTTCAATAATAAAACTATATTGCACTAAGTTATATTAGGGGCAGGCCTCCAACAGATCGACGGAACAAGGTAACTGCTAACTCTCCCACTGATTTATGCAATAGTTGTTGATCTTCCCACGGTTTTATGCAGCTTTGATTAAACATTCACGCAGACACAACTTGGAACGAACTTACCCAGTTATGACATCTCAATTGCTCGATGGCTTCTTAGGAGCGATGAACGTCAACGAACGCTATGATCGAAATCACCGAGTTTTCTTTTCTGTGCAGACAGTAAATTCCTTTTCCTAATGTCAAAACATTTGGCATCAATATTTGAACACGTTAACAGCAGCAGCAATTACAAATGCTCAGGGTTTCAGCATAAGCAAATGAAACTAAAACTGAATTCGAACGCTCTTTGCGATCTCAAAAACTCTAACAAGACCACACTTGGCAGCTGCCCAACACAGAAGAACATGCATTGCTACTTAAATAAACTAGGGCGGACTGCGACTCGCGAATCGCTTTCTTGACCAATAATTTAGAGCGAACCGTTATTGATTGTTAAGAAAATGACTAACTAAATTCTTTAAATTGATATTAATTTTTATTGTTGAAACAATTTCATTTTAAACTGCGTAATTTGGCAAGTTCTTCACGCCTAACCTTCCACGATGCATGGTTGTTGATATTAATCAACCGCGGCTTTGCAAATGCCGGTTCGATCAATAAACTGTTGATGGTCTTCACTCGTGAAAATGCCACGTACGACAAGCCAAGTCCAAATTCTGAATCACCAATGTCTATGACTGCTTTATCAACAGTGATTCCTTGTGCTTTGTGTCTGGTGATTGCATAGGCTAACTTAAGCGGAAATTGCTTACGCGTACAAGATACTCCTCCTTTTTGGAAGCCAACGGCGATCGGTAAAATGGAAACTGCTTCATTGGTTAATGTTGGTCCAGTATAGGTTGCGAATTTGACGAGAATGCACATCGGCAGTTCATTCAAGTAGTTGCGAGTTTCAGTTGGCGAGTAGACAATGTCGACAACTACACCAAAAAGATATTGTGATTACGCTGTGAACTTCGAAATTTGGCCTTAAAAATCGAATGTGCAGAGCAAAATTTGCGAAGGGCTTCGCCGTATTTTGTATGTCAAAAATTCTATTTGCACGCGCAATGTTTGTTTACGTTTTTCTCAATGCATTCCTATGGGAACAATTGAAGGGTGATTATTCCTAGATGGTAGGTCGGATTTGAAAAAATTTTTTTTTTGACCACCACCATGGTCATGCGCATGCACGTGCAAATTTTCATTGTTGTGACTATTACGTGTCAAAAGTTTTATGCGGTCATCGAATTACACTTGTCGACTGTTAACAGAGCTTCGCTTACGCTTCGCTCTAAAAAAACAGGTGATAAAAGTTCTAAGAACTCGATAAAATGGTCTCAAAAATCGATGGTGCAGAAAAAAATTTGCGAAGGGCTTCGCCATATTTTCTATGTTGAAAAATCTATTAGCGCGTGCAATTGTTTGTTTACATTTTTTTCAATGCATTTCAATGGGAACAGCTAAATGGTGATTATTCCTCGATGGCTGAACCGATTTTTAAAACTTTTATTTAGTGACCATCAGGATGGTCATGTCCAGCTGTGTGCAAAATTTCATTTGTCTATGTTCTCTGGTTCAAAAGTTTTATGCGCACAAAGAATTTTGATTTTCGCCTGATAACAGAGCTTCGCTAACGCTTCGCTCTAAAAAACATTTAAAATCTTAACAATATACTACTTGGAGGTTGCCACAGTTTCTGAGAAATCCTCCCAGAAACAATGTCATTTCTCCACAAACAATGACGAACTCTCTTGCGTGACAATAGTCGTGAACAGCGATCAACAATCAAGAAAGATAGAATTTCTTTTAAAACAATTTACCAACAATCAACTTAAAAATAATACCCATAGATTAAAAAAACAAGCAAATCATAAACAATATTAAAACAGTCTAAAATAAAGAGAGTATTAAAAAGAACAACGTATTAATAAAAGACGAAAAATATCCTAATTTTTCCAAATATTCACATACACACGCCCACTTGTTTCCGCCGGACCCATGTGACACTCAACTGACATGGAATGTCACAATATGACGTTGAGTGGGATTGCGTTCAGTAGTCATCATGGACACGTCATCAGCAAACACCTAGTAAAAATTGGGAAACAATGAATGAAAAAGTTGAACAGTGCAGGGCCCAAGACCGAGTTTTAGGGTACACCAGCATTGATATCACAAGGGTTAGACACGAAAAGTCCAGTTCGACAGCTAGGAACTAATTCAAGCAATAAGATCTTCAGGAACACAACAAGCAACCATGTTGTATATAAGGCTGTTATGCCAAGATGATCAAATCCTTTTCGGATATCCAAAAATAAAAGATCACTGTATTTGGCACAATATTTAGCACAGAGTGTTTAGAAACGCAACAAGCCTCCAGAACTGGCAGGCGTGACCTGGACGAAAAGCGAATTGAAGAGCTCCCGTGCAAAACCAGACAAATCCATTTTTACATTTACCATAATGACGCTTTCGTTAGTTTCTTAATATTCATTAGCGCCATTTTAAATCGCTTGTGGAAGAAAAGCAGACTTATCCAAGCTTTCACAAGCCTCTGGTAATGACGTTTTTACGCAGAACCAAACATATCTATGGTAACGTTCTGAGCGAAATAAGACAAATCCATTCCACCAATCATTGGATTTCAAACTGATTACGTCATGCTAATATGGCTGCCTCCTGCCTTGTAAATAAGACAATCATGGATAACGTTGATGTTAATATGAGGTCCGATGAAATTGATAAAATAACGACAGTTTTGGCAGGTGAAGCAAACAAAGGAACAAAAAAGCGTTTAAAAAATAAAACTAAAAGGGAGAAGGACAAAATGAAGCGATATAGCAGACCATTGGAAGAATCTCCGTGTAGGTTAAACTGTGTGCATACTAAGACTATCGCTCCAAATACAGGTAAATCTAAATCGGTTTATAAGTGAAACACGATAACAGAAAATGACTTGATAGTATTTCAGCAATGTCTATTTAGAAGTGCCATTAAGGCCGAGCAGTACAATGTTATTTTGGCTAATGTGTCCATAAAATCAGAAAGAAGGCCAAGACGTAAGAATCCGAAACAACACTGAAATCACGCAACCGAATATAAAATTCGGAGAGGTGAAAAAAGGAAGCAAGAGTGTGCAGGGAGGGCTTCTTACAGGCTATTAATCCGATTAAGACAAACAGGTTGCATGGCATACTGAAAAGATTTTATAAAACGGGAAATGCTGCACATAAAAGACGGGGAGGGGACAGAGTTTCCCACATATCTGCATCAAAGAAAGAGAGTGTAAGAGAATTTATTAAAAAACTGAGAGCTAGATAAAGTCATTATGGCAGGGGAAAAAGTATTAGAGTTTATTTAGATTCAAGACTACAGAGTGTTCGTAACCTCCACCGAATATATCAACAATCTGTTCAGGGTGACACATCATTGAAGGTTAGGTAGTAGATGTTTTATCACATATTCACAACTGAATTTAATATTGGATTTTCATAACCTGCACCTGACACCGTGTTTGATCTCCAACAGGTACACATTCTACCAAAGCTTCCAATTGGAGAGGCATTTTATTCCGCTCAGCTATCCCTATATCACTTCGCAGTTTGTGATCTTGTTGCAGAATCTAATTACTCTTATACTTGGCTTGAAAGTGAGTCAGGTCGAGGATCTAATGAAGTTGCCAGTGCAATTAACCACTTTCTTGAGGAGGTTCTACTCATCAGCCGGAGTATCAAACAATTAAAACAGTGAGATTGGGAAGTGATGGGTGCGGAGGACAGAACAAAAATAACATTGTTGTGAGAATGGTTCAAGACTGGTTGGCCAACAAGGCCCCGGTAAGTTTAACGACAGTAGAGTTGGTATTTCCTGTTCGGGGTCACTCTTATCTTCCATGTGACCGTCTGTTCGGAAGAATTGAGCAAGACTTAAAACCTCTTGCCACAATCGTTCAGCCAAGTGAGTATCAACAGATATTTTCTAAACACTGTAATAATGTATTTGTCTATGGAGAACAGTGGAAATTTTAAATTTAAAAACATTGGGAATTAAATTAAAATGCGAATAATGAAAAAATTCCTCCAAATATAAACATAATATAGTTTATTAACCCAACAGAGAAAAATTAACCTAACAACCAAAAACATGTGAAAATAAAGAAGTCTGCCAAAAGAACAACAGCCCGCCACCCCTTGACTTAAATGTAACAATTCCAAAAAAGTGATGTGTAAACAATTCCAAAAAAGTAAAAATCCAATTAAATCAAAATTTAGAATTTATAAATAAATTTCCCAAGTTGAAAATTCCCCCCATTATCAATTAAACAATACTATGACAAAAAACACGCCAATCAAACACGCAAGAGAGCGAAATTTGTGGTCTGAAGATTGAATAATGATAAAATAAATACAATTCAAAACAAGCTGGGTGATATAATTTACAAAAACGTCTTCCGGGATGAAAATCTTCATGGTGCGATGGATGGCACTTGGAAACGTTCGTAGAAAAAATCAGACAGTATTAATGCAACTGGAAAGTTTATGACTGGAAGACATGCACTAAGACCAGGTACCGTGACCTCACGAACATTCAGGTTGGAAAGAGTTATAATTTCAAAGTCTTATTGTAAAGGAGTCAAAAAGATTACTGTTAGGAACGAGCCCTTCTACAAGACTGACATTGAGTGTTGTAAACAGCCTTCTCAAAAAAGGTAAAAACCATTATTCTAATCCAGCTGAAGTCATAGATCCAGTAAAACACATTGCCACTGCCAAACTGGCAGATATTCACAAGCTCCTTGCTGCATACTTTTTCTGAATGCATTAGAGTTGAAATTATACACTACTCTAATGCATTCAGAAGATGTGTGTGACTGTGTAGAACCATTTGAAGATTGTAATTGCTGTGATGAGGTGATTGGGTGCAATATTTAAAGATAAGACAGTAAGTTATTGAAATTTTTTAAATTTATTATTTTTATTGAAACATGTTATTGTTGGACAGTGATTATGAATGAACATTATGATGCAATTAGTATAATTCAATAATATTTTTGAATAATTATTATGTAATCATTCTACGTTTTTTAAAAAATAATAATCTTAACTTACTAACCTCCAATGGAGATTGGTTTATCTGAATAATAATTATTATTATTATTGATTTACAAAACCCTGAAACTAAGCTAAATTAGAATTTTGTTATTTTAATATTTTTTGTGCACTTATTATTTTAATGATTCATTAAAATCTTTTTAAGAATAATATTAGAATATTGCAATAATATTCTACTGCTTCAAGCGGCACATAATCTTTTCTAAAGATTTTATAATCTTCCTACAGAAGAATTTTTTGTTTTTACGAATTTTTCAATTTTTTTTAAAAAAAACTTATAAATCCTTGTACGGTACGATTAGATAATTATGTAATAAATATTCCTGTTATCTCAAAGGTTTTAGTTATATTTTGTTAACCTGTATCATCCTGAAGCATTAAAGTTTCCATAATCATAATCATGCAAATTAAGCAAATTTGTATTATTGATATCACAATAAAATCATTATGTTTCAAGCAAAACCAGATAAATCCAAAATAATTTTGCAATACTAAGGAAACAAAAAAACGATAGGATTTCACAGAATATGCCCAAATGAGTGGAAATTGCCACTAGAATATGATCACACAAAAAAATTAAAAATTTGCTTTGAAGTTACTGAGCTGAGGGTTTTTCTAGAAAATGACTTAATCGGTCTTTGTCTGGTTTTGCAGGGGAGCTCTTCAATTGCTTTTCACGAACAAGATTGTTGGCCACTTAGAAGCCGTTGAACCTCTTATGTATGACGCGTTTAAAGTTTTTTGGCAGCATAGATAACAAGCTTATGGTCCTATATCTGACAGCGAGAGCAGGGTTAAGACCAGGCTTTGGTATGGTAACGATGACGGACTCTTTCCACTTGACAGGGAATAACCACGTTTCCAGCAGTAATGGAAATGGTCGAGACAACATTAGGAGGCATATTCTTGAGAGCGCTGTTTGTGATGGGATCAATACATGCTGCTTTCCTGGTTTTAACATACTTGATAACTTCTGAGATTTCGTGAACACTAATAATGTCCTCACGGGTAGGAAGACGATGAGTGAGCCCAAAAACGATACACCCATCAGTGACAAGTCGAATATTTGGGAGACTATCCGGGTTGTCCTCACTAGTAGTGTGCCCTGGCCTGTCTCTCGTTGGCCTCGGCTGGTAAGTAGTGACGTCAGTTCCTGGCCATTCCAAACTTAGCTTTAACTTCTCTATGCTTTTCAGTGGCATTACATCATGATTGTTTTCCATGAGCGGGATTTCAGGCACAAGTCATGATGGACACATCGTCAGCAAACAAGTATAATTTGCACTTTGTAAAAATTGGGAAGTCGTGAATGAAGAAGTTAAACAACCAGGGCCCAGGACAGAGCTTTGGGAAACACCAGCCTTAATGTCACAAGGGTTAGACAAGGAGCAGCCAACCTTGACACGAAAAGTCCTGTTTGACAGAGAGGAACTAATCAAAGCAATCAGCTCGTCAGGAAACCAACAAGTAATCATCTTGTATCTCAGGTCATTATGCTAGACCTGGTCAAAAGCTTTCCGGACATCTAAAAAGATAAGACCACCGAATTTGGAGCAATTAAGGGGAGTGTTTAGATCAGCAACAAGGCTCCAAAGCTGAAGTTGGCAAGAGTTACCCGGGCGAAACCCTAATTGGTCCTCACGAACAAGATTATTTGCCACGCCGAAGCGTTAAACCTCCTTAGAATGACACGTTCAAGACTTTTGACATCGTAGGAAGTAAGCTTATGGGCCTGTAGCTGACAGCTAGGGCAGAGTTTAGACCACTTGTCAGGGAAATATCCATGTTTCCAGCAGTCATTTATGACCCTGGTAATAATCGAGACGGCACTAGGAGGAAAGTTCTTAAGGGCACTGTTTGTGATAGAATCCATACCTGCTGCTTTCCTGCTTTTAAAATGCTTTATGACGTCGGAGATTTCATTTGTGCTAATAATTTCCTCATGCGTAGGAACACTCTGGGATGATTCACAGGAGATACACACATCGTCGACAAGTTGAGTATTTGAGCGACTATCGGGGTTTTTTTCATATGGTGTGGTAAATTGCTTTTCCAGGGAGTCGGCGATCAGTTGAGCCTTAACACGGTCACTGGTGACAGAATTGCCATCTGTGGTAAACAGTGGCGGTAAATTGATGGGTCTGTTTCCTTTAAAGGCCCTTACAGTACCGCAGACCCAAGATCTAAGGACTGCAGGTTGACATCACACATCCGGTTTGAGTGCTACGTCATCAGGATCAAGTTGAGTGGTTGCTATCACATGGCGCAAATTTTAACAAGGATAATCAGCTTTAACTTTTACTATGACATGTTGCTGTGCCATTGGATGCTCAAATTCGAGTGAAAATACAATTGATAAAGGCATAAAGTTCCACAGATTTCCTAAGAACAAAGAATTAGCGGCTGAATGGCTAGCTGCTTTAAAGGTTTGGTTTGGTTTGGTTGGTTGGTTTGTTTGTTTGGTATTAACGTCCTTTTCAACTGCCATGGTCATTTCAGGACGGCGTTACAGGGGCCGCAAATTTTGCCTCGCAAGGGTTCTTTAACGTGCAGCCGGCAAACGACTACTACACGGGACCAACGACTTTACTTCCCTTCCGAAGGAAGCGCGCGATCTCAGGATTTTCCCCCTGAAAAAATCCTCGCCGTCCTCGGCCGGGATCGAACCCGCGTCCTCGGGCATCAGAGGCGACCACGCAACCGCTGAGCCACCGAGGCCGATCTGCTTTAAAGAAGATGACATTTTAAATGTAAGTGTACGATATATTGCATTTAGGCTTGCTTTAGGGGTCGAGGAATTGATTGTATTTTCATTACTTATAAATTTTTATTTAATATGTTGATTGTACTTAATATGTTTATATTCTCTATATATATAAAATGTAGATCGCTAATGCTAGAGTTTGCTCAGGGCACTTCGATGAAAGTGACATGGAAGTAAATCTAAAGCATAAATTGCTGAACTATGCACCCATCAGACAGAAATCTGAAAACAAATGCAGTTCCTCATATAAAAATTCATGAGAGTCACGGTAATTTAACCTTTTTGTCCAATATTAATACACAGTAATATATATATATATATATATATATATATATGATAATTTAATTAGATTTTTGATATTTGGATAGATAATTACAGTTAACATTGTAAATTCATATACAATCTAATTAATTGTAAAATTATTAACTAATCATGGTACTGACTAAAAAAAAAGTTCATTAACCGGAGTATGTATAATAAAAATTTAATTAATTTATGTAGGCCTACTTGTATAAATGCAATTGTGGTTTTTAAAAATTAATTTAGTCCACATTTTTTATAATTCATATTATTTTATATTATTGTAATTCCATAAATATAAAATATAAATAAATATGATATTATGAATATTGTTTAGCTACCACTGGAACAGATTCTTCCAGAAAAAAGAGAATTGCTGCTCGAGCAAGGAAAATAGCAGTTGCAGAATGGCTCAATAAAAACAGAAATTCCCAAGAGGTGGACCACCAAGATCGGAATAAAGTGTGTGAACATGATGAAGTCTCTGATGAACAAAATGAATCCTCAGAAGAGTGTGAACATTGGCAGCTGATCAGATTCCGGTATAATTTCACTTAGGAAAATATCCGAGTTTTTACTCAATAGATAACTTTCCGAATGAAAAGGACTGAAGTGAAGTAATGTACCCAGGAATATCCGGATATGGCACATGCAGGAGAGCAGCATAATGAAAATCACTTAATTGGAGATGACTCAATTATTAAATTTATAACAGAGCCTGCGCCCGACAGCCCCACCTTCCTTGTACCAGGTATTGATAAAGGCTATTGCCGAAGATAAAGCTTCAAAAATAACCAAAAATAACTTTATAGTTTCTGTTTTTTTTAGACTATACCAAAGCTTTTGATTCTATATCCCACCAAATTCTGATCTACAAACTTTCCTCCTCCTTTAATCTTCGTGGCTCCCCACTAAACTGGCTCACCGAATTTCTTATCGACCGATCATATTAAACTGTCCAAAATATCTCTTCATCATTACTAGTACCAATATTGGTGTCCCACAGGGCTCAATCCTCTTCCCATTATTATTTAACCTCTTTATCAATGATTTAGCCATATTACTATCCTCGTCAAAATTAATCTTATATGCGGACGATGCAACTTTGTTATTTGCTGATTCTAATACTACCACTCTATCCATCACTATTAACCAAACCTTATTCATTTTAAATCATTGTAACTCAGTTAATTTGCTTGCCCTCAACCTCAATAAAACAAAACACATGTTATTCTTTCAGCGCCATAAATCACATGTCCCTACAGAACTGCCCATTTATTATGACTCACACATGCTATCAGTCACTAATACATTTAAATATTTAGGAATACAGTTATCACATGACCTTTCTTGGGATTTACATACCAATACCTTATTAGCTAAGCTTAGCAAAACACAAGGAATGATTTCACATTTGCATTTTCTTTCACCCTATATCTTAATCCTTCTTTATAACTCCCTAATACACTCAGCCATCTGCTATAGGATCAATTTTGGGGCTCCACTACTAACGCAAATCTCCTACGTATTTTCCGTCTACAAAAATGGTTGCTAAGAACCCTGCTTAACATCAGATTACCCAATTCAGTTTCACAACATTTCAGTCGCTTAAGTATCTTAACTATCTACCAAATTTACATAATTCAACTTTGCTCATTCGTCTACAAGGTTAATAATCATCATCTAGTCCTCTTGTAATAGCTCTCCAACATAACTTGCACCCCTATTCTACCCGACAATCAAACTTATTCCAACTTCCCTTAACTAAAAGTAATTACCAGCGCCGCTGCGTCTCGTATGCAGGCATTAAATGGTGGAATAATTTGCCAGAACATATTCGCTCAGCCCCTACAAGTTCATCATTCAAAAAATTATTAAAAAATTCCCTTTTAATTAACAATATCTACTAAGAATAATTATTTTCCCTTCCAGTTTAACTTAAGACTTTTTTTCTAACAATTCTTTACATTTCAAATTTTTTTATAACCTTTTTGAATTTAACTCGATCTTTTAATTAAATACATAAATGTCAATAATATATCAATAATATACGATCTTTCTATTTATACTGTAATCGAAATCATATAAGTATAAATTAGTATCCCCTCCGGAGACCACACAAATCGGCCTGTTGGCCATAAAGGCTTCGGATCAAGCTCAATGTAAAAATTCTTCTTCTTCTTAAACAATAAAAAATTAAAACTTGAAAATCAAAAATTAAAAGAAAAAATTATTCCAATATGATAAGAAAATATTACAGCTTAAAGAAAAAAATTCTGATTTACTTATTTCGAAGGTGAAAGTTGAGAAGCAAAAGAAACAATTTTTAAACAAGTTAAAAAGTTTAAAAAGAAATACTAATGTTATTGTAACAGTCAAAATATCAGAATTACTTTCCCTATATTTTACCGTAAACTAAATTTCCAATTTGCTCTCTGGTAAAAGACCCAAATGTTTGACAATAGATGATATAACTTCAGCATTAACATTCTATAGTAGTCCGAATAATGGAATAAAATCTTATGTGGATAGAAATAGTTAAGTAATAAACTAGAGGATACTCATTAAAAAGAGTAAATACCTTTTGACTGTGGATGTGAAGACTATCAATGGGAGACATAAACCAACCGCTTTTCCACAAAGAAATTTAATGAAAAATAAGGCAAAAAAATAGGATAAAAAACAAAAGAATAAGGAAAAATACCACCTCTATTTTTCTTTATTCTTTGGTTTTTTATCTTATTTTTTGCCTTATTTTTCATTTATTATTTTTTCGTTTCGTGTTTCCTTGTTGTGGTAAAAGAGTATCCTCTGTTTATTACTTAATTGTATAGTAGTCTAAGCCCAAAAGCATACAGGTATCTACGGATAAAATTAAAATACCCCCTTCCATGTAAATCTACATTAAATAGCTGGGCCAAGAAATTTAATTGTGAACCTGGATTATTAGACTCAGTACTTGTGTGCATGAAAGCTAAATCAACTTGCATGACTTCATGGGATTGCTTATGTGTATTATCATTTGATGAGAATAAAATAGAGGAAGTCTGGAGTTATGACAAATCTACTGATAAGCTTTACTCACCACATAAACAAGTACAAGTGTTTATGGCACATGGTTTAGTTGGAGGTTGGAAACAATCTGTATTTTATGAATTTGATACTAAAATTACAAAACATTTGTTATTTAGAATAATCAAAACCTGGAGGATTGTAGTTTTCCTGTTGTTGCAATTGTTTCAGACAAGGGAAGTAATAATCAAGGATTTGTGGAAATCACTTAAAATAACCCTTGTAAATACGAGCTTTCAAAATTCTTCTATCGCAACTCGTTCAGTTCGTGTTTTTGCTGATCCTCCCCATTGAATGAAGCTAATTCGGAATAATTTTATCGATTATGGGTTTTCTTATAAAAACTGCTTAATTAGTGCCAATGTATTAAAAGAAGTTCAAATGAGAACAAATGAAAAGGATGTTAGAATAATATACAAACTGAATGATAACTTACTAAATGCAAAAGGTCTTGAAAGGCAGAGAGTAAATTTGCTGCGAAATTACTCTCTGCATCTGTAATTGGGGCTACTGAATTTTATGGTAACAAAGGGTTATTTATTGGAAAGAAACATGCAATGCTATTCGTCTCTTTGATAGCTGGTTTCATGTATTCAATTCCAGTGTGCCCATTGATTGCAAAAAGTTTAGTAGAAATGCATATACTGGTAATGAGTATCAAAAGAAAAAACTTACAGACATGATAATTTTGCATTACAAATAAAAGTGAATAGGAAGATGAATCCATTTCAACGAGGCATTATTATTTCTAGCATATCTCTAATTAATTTACATGCTATGCTGTCCTCACAATTTGGAATTATATATATTCTAACTTATAGGATAAATTAAGATGTTCTAGAGCATTTTTCTGCTTGCTTAAGACAAATGGGGAATACACATGATCATCCATCACCACTTAATGTAAAATATAGGTTTCGATCATATATCTTGGGAAAAAATTCAGATTTTCTCATAGATAAGGAAAATTGTGTTGCTGATAATGACAAAGTTGTTTCATCGAACATGACTGCAAAATGTGGTAATGTTAATGAAGGTCCCAATGTGTAACTGCAAATTTAATGTCTCATTTTGATGTTAGTGAGCAGTCAACACATGATTTGGAAGAAACCTATGATGAGCTCAGCTATGTAGATGAAGCTGAAGGTTTAAAATACTTAGGTGCTGCCACTGCAAAGAAATTTCGAGTTAAGCATCCTGATTTAGCTTCAGTTTGTTTAAGGGGCGACTCATCTTAGGTTTCTTCTAAATCTTGTAATGGCTTGTTGATACCAACAGAAGCCTTTTTAAATAAATTACAACAAATGGAACCTATCTTTCAGCAAATACATGGAAAAATGCTAAAACCTCAAATAAATTTGTGATGTTTTAAAAATTCTAATAAATTGTATCCATCACATTTCCTCAGCAATTTGTTTTGGACAAATTCCATCCTTACAAGTTTGCTGTACATTAAAGTTGTCTTAAATTATAATTCTTCTTGTCTGTTTTATTAAGTGATATAAAAGAATAAAATAGAAATATTTAATAATATTTTTTCTTAGATAGCTTGTTAAAATGTTTTTTTAAACAATGCTACAGCTGATTGCTTCATTGTTGTTGAAACTTTAAGTGCTGTTCTCTTATTTACATACTCATGCTATGGGAAGTGATTTCCTATTGTCATCGTGTGCCTCTAGATTGTTGCCCCAAGAGTATAAATTCAGCAACATTAGACAATTTCTCACTACTCATCTAGTTACTACATCTCTTCTCTTCCACTTCGCCAACATGCAGCTATGGGGCTTCATCATCGTCTTTGGCCACCTCTGTGTGTAAGTTGACTTTGTTTTTCAGGATGACATCTCTACAAAGGTAATTTCTGATGTCTTAGTTGCTTCTATTGCCTGAATATGCAAACTTCGTTTTCTTCACACTTTCTTTCGACAAGATGGATATCTTTGAATTCTTCTACCAAGATGGACATCTCCTAAGTAACTATGTTGAAAATTTCTTAGGCTTAGCCAGATGTTATTTTGAATTCTGTGGTGCGCTAATGTAAACCCCATTGGGCTAAAGATTCAAATCTTTCTTATAGTTTTTGTATAGCTTTCGTCTATTGTGACATATTAAATATGTACACATGGGTATGGCTTGAAGCAACCCATATCTATCTGTCATTAAAAAAATTAATCGTATACAAGTTGAATTCGCTAAGAAACGGAAAGGGAAAGGGATAACATAATTACACTCGATTTCGCAATTTAATGGAACAATAGAGACTTAACTTGTTAATTATAAGACATCAAGCAAAATCAGTATTGTATTTTGGCAACATTTCAAACAAACGCAAAATTAAAATATTTTATTCTTTTATTATTTTTTTTTATAATTTGTTTTGGAATGAATCAACAAATTAAATTTACAATATTAGGCCTTTCTAGACATGTGCTCTGGAGATTAATGGCATCCGGGAACACTCCTTGTCTGATAAAAAAAAAAAGGGGAGAGGATTGAAATAATAAATCGGAGACTAGAATATCGAAAAAGGGAGATAGTGTAGAAGGGGTGAGTTAAAAGAAATACCGACAGAACAACCCTTTCTAGGAAATAAAAGGACAAGGAGCTATCCCAGAGTGCCGGGGTATCAGGAGTGGAAGAGAATAGGTAGAACGTGGGTAAGCGGCAGTGTCACTAGCAATATGCGAGGATAAAAGGTCGATCACGATCAGCAACGAAAAAAAAAGAACAGTGACGGCTTGAGAAGTATAATAGCAGTAAAAAGCCGGCGGTGAGTGATGCGGACGATGCTAAGCTGACGTTAGCAAGTGGACGGACGTTGAAGCAGCAACGGAAGGCGTGCTGTGGCGGTTTATGTGACCAACGATCAACCAACGATCCAGTGCCTATCAGTGGGATAGACTGGGAATAAAGAGTCTTGCGGGCGTTTTTAGCAAGGCGGTTTTATACCTCTAAGCTGAAGAAGGCATCGACAAATTCGGCAATCAAGGAATCCGTCGGGAAAACACGTGGATCGGGGCAGTGACAACTGAGAAGCTGTGGGTGACGATCGTCTTCAGGCAACAGGTGTTAGTAAAGTTCGGCTGAACCAAAGGTGGCTGCAGCAGTCTACAACAAAGTTAAGTACTGTACTTTTATAATTGGGCCCGCGCGATGTGCGTAATTCAGTGTTCAAGATAGCGTGTGATTCATTAAACAAACAGAATTGATAATTAGATATAAGACTGTTATTTAATGCAAGAAAGAATAACTTGTAATTAATGAAAGTAATTAGAAGGAAATATTATCTTAGAGCACATGTCTAATGTAAATTAGTTAAACTGTACAGAATTCGTCATATTCAAATTTATAAGGCTGATTAGGGTTAAGGAGAATTCAATTGTCGCTGATTTATGTATAAAGTGAAGTAGTCACAATTCATATTGCTTAATATTATCTGGAAATTGATTAGATTATGTCATCTTAATTCTTTAAGTTGTATCAATGATATTTATATTCATTTTTTTTCTTTATTAAACTATACTATTCATGGTAAAGCGTAAATGCTATGTCTCGATACCATTTTGATTGCTAAATGAGTGGGTAATTCAAGTAATATGGAATAATTCACAATATTTCAGGTTGAAGGTTGGGTTTATTTAAATAGATTTGCTATACGATTTTTTTGGCACTATACGATCACGATTAGGCCAATAAGGAGAAGATTGATGCCCCGAAGTATTCAGTAGAGAGGGAATTAGTGGGGTGGGTTTTATTATTTTGAATGACTGGTTAAAGGGGTGGTGGTATACAAAAGGTAAGTGGGTTTTGGCATTATTTAGATATAAGTAGAACGCTAAAGCATCTTAGATCTTAGCATTGTCAGCTTAAGGTTTGAGGAACCTTGTCTAGAGAAAGGACCCCGTAGAAAAACCATCACACTGGTGCCGTGACCATTGGTGCCGTGCCATTTTGTAATGCTTGTTTGTTTTATTTATTTATCTGCAAATTCACTATTGAAGCTTACAACCAAATTTTAGATTTAATTTTATTATAAATCTTCTATCTTTTATTTTAGTTAAAGGCAACGCAATGTACGGTTTTGTGACTGAGGGTCAGTGTGTGTTTGGTTTGGAGGGGGCGGTGCGTGCGTGTGTGTATATGTGGGTGTGCGTTAATGTAGGGATTTGTTTGTTTGAGTAAGTTGGAGTTAAGTTTTGTGGTCGGTATAATGGAATTATTGTTGTAGTAAAGAGAGTTATCAAAATTTTACGATGATATTGTTAGGCAGGGTCGGAGGTTTCTCTTTGCGCCAACAATGCCTTAGCCAAATAAGGCCGAGCTTTGTTGTAGTGAGGAGAAATTCAAGGTATAACTGCATGTTTTGATTTTTAGAATGTAATTGTTTGTTAAATTTTTTTTTTATGTTGTTGTTAAGCGAACATCGTCGGCAACGAATTTAGCGATGAACGATGTTTCGATCCTTGTCATGCAAAGATTATTCGAAAATGGTGGTCCATAAGCCCTTGTTCGATAATTAATGCATGGAAGCGTCTGGAGCGTGCTGAGTGTTTTTATTTGATAGAAATTACATAAAAACTTCCGAGCCCGTGACGAGCTTTGTAAGAAGTAGTTTTGATTATGCTGAGAACTCCGATCGGCGGGAGTTATGCCGTCCCCATTACGAGTGTGCATAAGAATAAAGACCGACAGAGATAAGAAGACAACTTGTCATATATGCCAGGGGTGGGCAACCTACGGCCCGCGAAGGCTTTTTCTGCGGCCCGCCAAGAGTTTATAAGTTTCCAAATTTTTTTTCGTTGTTCAAAATCTTATTCGTTTGACACATTTCTTTTTAGTGTTACAAATTATTGGAAATAACTTGTTCAGTTCAAAGCCTTGTTCAGTTAGAGCAGTGATGACGTCGTATCATTGTTTCTGCTCCTATGTTCGTATTGTAACGGATACAGTAGCCAATCTGGTTTCTAGAATTGGCGCTGGCTCCCCATTGGTGCTTTATCTGTATGTCTGGGAACTATATAAACGTGGTGTCGTAACACTTTCTGTTCACTTCACACTTCGCTGTTCGATTGTCGATCGTCGTAACACTTTCAGTTCGTTGTAGTTCGTTGAAAACTTCTTCGTTGGAAGACTTCATAATTGTAAGTAGACTTCACAGTTTTTAGATAAATATAATATTGTAAATAATAATAGTAATGAATACAGTGTTCGTACGGGTCATGAAAAACCTGGAAAGTCTTGGAAAAATCAGAAAAAAAAATTCCAGGCCTGGAAAGTTTTGGAAAATCAATGGTTTCTGACTTAAGTTATGGAAAAGTTTTGAAAAAGTGTTTTTTGAACAGATTTAATGTTTTCTTAATAATTATTTATAAATGATATGAATGTATTATTCTTATTTGTATTCAGAGTATATTACGCAAAGAAGTTACTTTCAAGTAAGTCCAAAATTTATAAATTAATTTATTAACGAAAAATTACTTAGAAAATAATTTAAATTAGTTAACGAAAAATTTACCACCTAATTTAGATCCTGAAAAAAAGTTCGGTACACAATGAGTAATTCCAAGCACGCAAAGAAAAGGAAAATAGAGAGTGAATGCCAAATCTTTAATCATGAATGGACTAGAAAATACTTCTTTAACCAAATAGGAACAAAGGCCGTGTGTCTTATCTGTCGTGAGAGTGTGGCGGTGTTCAAGGAGTACAATTTGAAAAGGCATTTTGAAACAAAGCATCGTAAATATCACGATTTATCGGATTCTGAAATACAGCGCACAGTAAATATGTTGATGAATAACTTAAAGAACGAGCAAACTGTTTTCGTAAAACTTGAACCAAGGATACCACCACAGCTAGTTTTCTACTAGCAAACAAGATAGCAAAACACAACAAGCCATTTTCTGATGCTGAATTCCTAAAAAGCTGTATGGTGGAAGCAATTAATATCGTTTGCCCTGAGGCCATTTCTAAAGTCCAGGCTATCAGCTTGTCACGCAGAACGGTGGTCAGGAGAATTCAGGCCATAGCTTCAAATTTGACGGACCAACTCCTTCAAACCGCTAAGAATTTCCTGTGGTATTCTCTTGCATTGGACGAAAGCACTGACATTCAGGATACAGCTCAATTGTTGATATTCATACTTGGGATATAAGACAATTTCGAAATTAGTGAAGAATTGCTTTCAATGGAATCCATGACTGATACAACCACAGACCAAGATTTTTTCGATAGTGTTAAGAAATGTTTGTCTAGGTGTGGTTTGCATTTGCACAACTTAGCAAGCATCACAACTGATGGAGCCCCTTCTTTAACTGGCAAGCATTCAGGGCTAGTAAAACTGCTGAACGATCAAGTAAAAGAAAATTGTCCAGGTAATACAGTGCTGTCGTTTCACTGTATCATTCATCAAGGAATCCTTTGTAAGTCTGTGCTTGATTTTAAACATGTTATTGGTCCTGTGGTGCAGGTTGTTAATATTATAAGATCAAGAGGTCTCAATCACCGACAGTTTCGCACGTTTCTAGAGGAAATGGATTTGGAAATAGGTGATGTACTCTACCATACAGATGTTCGATGGTTAAGTTTAGGAAAAGTACTGAACCGAGTTTGGAATCTGAAAGAAGAAATAGTGTTGTTTTTGGAGATGAAAAATATTTCTTTGGAGTTCTATAACTGCGTTAAAGATGAAGAATGGCTTTGTGACTTGGCATTTGCTGTGGACGTCTTGAATAAGCTTAATGAATTGAACCTGAAATTGCAAGGTAAAGACGTGTTTGCGCATGAGTTGTATTTTGCTGTGACAGCATTTCAATCTAAACTGCGACTGTTTGCTACACAGATTAGTCAAGGAAACTTTGCTCATTTCCCAATTTTGCAAACTCAAAAGGTTTTGCCTGAATATTATGGAAAATATAGCCAACAGCTTCACAAACTAAATGCTGAATTCGGAAGACGATTTGCGGACTTCAAATCAATGGAACCGCAATTCCATATTTTGACATCACTCTTTAACTGTGATGTTGAAATAGCACCCATACCTCTCCAAACAGAGCTCATCGACATGCAGCCAGGCAGTATGCTGAAAGCACACTTTTGTTCACAAAATCTTTTACAATTCTATGCAAATCTGAAAGAAAACTCTTTTCCAAACTTGAAAGATTTCGCAAGAAAAATGTTCGTAATTTTTGCCTCCACGTACATATGCGAACAGACTTTTTCTTGCATGAAAATAAGTCCAAGAACAGGTCATTACTGACAAATGAAAACTTACAGGCCGTTCTGCGCATTAATAGCAGCCTTTTCACACCTGATTACAATAAACTTGTTGCTGACTGTGGATACCTGCAAACTTCACACTAATAAATAGTGACTTATTATATATTTGTTATTGATTGTGCTAATACATTGGAATGAAAAAGAATGTAAATTGAAAAAGAATTGTTTAAAGTGAATAAAATATGTGTTTTAAAGAGATTACGTTTTACTACATGTGTCGTCATTGGTCATTGATTAGGGTCATTTGCCCCTTATGCGGACATTTGCCCCTTACTATTGGTCATCGCGAACATTTGCCCCTTATGCGGCCCGCGAACATTTTTGAAAACGCTTATATGGCCCTCAAGGAAAAACAGTTGCCCACCCCTGATCTATGCGGTGAGATCGTTTCAATTTGTTCTAAATACGGGATAAATTAATGTGATCTTCAGTTAGACGAAATCAATTCGAACGCTGGGTAATTTAGATGTATAATCATCGTTGCTGGAACAAGTTCCACAGACTATTTTCCCACGCGTCAATTGGGTGTAGAAACAAGTGAACAGTCAAAGCCAAGTAATTTTCGCTCTAAAAAGAGAACTGCGCGGGGAATTTAAACACGGTCGCGGTAGAAACTGAAAACTGTTTATTATAGAGTCAGAAAATCCGCGTTTCCAATGATCGTGTTAAATAATTTGTAAATGGCTGAATAAATGCTTGTAATTAAATTAAAGTATGTATAATAATAATTGTAAAGAGCTGTGTAAGCTGACTCAATGTTAATTGCGCACGAAAAGGTGCGGTGTTAGGACTCAATGTATAACGAAGGCTCCCGAGTAGATAATTGAAGGAAATATAGTTACTCTGAGAACTATATCACAGGTGTTAATATAGTAAGGGTTACGGTATCCCTCCCTAATTAAAAGGGATACAGGACGCCTGAGCGCGTTGAATGGAAATGTAGAAAACAAACCTGTGGTTGCCAAAATGATACATCGATTGAGTTGGCACCACTAAAACGCAGTGCTTGAGTCGCTTATACAGGTTAATAGTATAAAATACAATATATGAAAGTTTATTACCACAAAGTGTATGCTTTATTACAAACACGGTAATTTGATATTCATCTTGGAACTGTTATTCGTTTTAGTTTTGGAGCCCCAGTTCTGTTGAATTAATTAATTAGTTAAATGATTGTTAATGGTTTATTTATTTGGAATAATGATTTTTTTTTTTGGTCATTAGTAAATATAGTATTTTCCCGAAATACACTGTGTCTAGTTTTTTTTTTTTTTGGTGACCTCTAACGAGTCCACCCTCCCTAGCCGTCACGTATGAAGGTTCGGTAAGTCCCGCGACCCGATTAAGGTCATGCCCCCGCACATGGGTGGCACAGTTTAAACGACGTTTAAAACCTAGAAATCCACTATACTTGATCAATGCCAGTTTTCTTGTCTTAATTTTAACTTCACTAATGTTGTGAAGATATATTTTTGATTTAGTATTTTCTTAAATCTTTTATAAATATAAAGCTTAGTTTAAAACTTAACTTGGTCTTTAACGTTAGTCGAGAACTTAAATAATAAAAATAGATGTAATTTAAAAACATTTTTTTGCACAACTAATAAAGTAACGTTCATTTCTTAACGTTACAAATTGTCTGAAAAATTTTTATGAAAAAGTAAAATTGTGCTGTGATTTACCAGAAGAAATTATAACGTATTTTGGAAAATGTCGTTTTTTTTCGAATTAGAAATTTAAATAGTTTAATTAAGAATAGTAAACGCGTTAAAATTAAAAAAATTTGGAAAAATAAAAAAAAAATTTAAATGCTTGATATTTAATTTTGTTTTTAACATTGGTAACCAGAAGTAACTTCTGTCTTATGTTTAAAAATTTTTAAATAGTTTTTTTTCGAATAAAAAAATATAATTTTTACAAAGTGCACACAATTATTTTTAATTATTTTGGCAATAAAATAAAATATTTTTTTATCTTGTTTTAAAAAAAAGTTTATATAAGTTTATATGAGAAAGTGATTTCATTTTTAAAATGTCTCTTTAATTGTTTTTTCCAAGAAAATTTATATCATTTTATTAAGTAAACCTTATTACAGCCTCATTTGTTTAAGTGGTTTCTGTGACAACACTGAAAACATGAATTACCTCACAAAATATTCACCTCTGATACATTAATTTCTTTTTCTTGACTTAGTTTTCCATAACGAGATGCTCTGCTTGCATTTTTGGCGTTTGTTCGTTGAGAACGATTCAATGCAAGCTCAAGCTAAAAAATTTTAAATAAATTAAATTTGGCATTATGAAATTAAATATTCACGATTTTTTTTGAGGTTTATTAATTTCTTCATGAAATATATCCATTCAATCTATTATAGCATGTTTTGTTTTTTTTGTTTTTGTATTTTGTTTGTTTTTTAACCAAATTTTATAATTAGCCTTCTGATTATAAAATATTGCATATTTATTAAAACCTACGATATATGTTACAATAAAAATTAGAATTTAAGATAAAAAAATTAACAGTGTATGTATTTTGGGAATATATAAGTGAAATTCATGAATTTTTATATCTTACTCAAATTGGCTTAATACAATGAATAAAGGGGTAGCATGTCCCCGAAAGGTCGCGAAATTTTCCCTTCCCTTATGTATTTGTAATTATGATATTGAAGAGTTTATGCAGTTTAATTATTATTTTAGCTTTGAATAATAAAATGCATTTTAACCATATCAATTTTTAAAATTTTATTAACTATTTCCGAATACATTGACAAAATGTTTACAGCCTTTTAATGTTAAACGTAATTTACACTTCAACTCTTCATAAATTACTATACTTCAAGTCTAAAAACTGTCATGAATTTAACGATAAAATATGTAAAAATTAAAAATATTACATTAAAATGGAAATGAAAGCTGCAGTAAATATATCATTATTTAGATCTTTCAGAAAACAGTGCCATGCGGTGTATTATTTATATAATTTTTGCGAGAAGGCACAGCGAGTCATCCTTTCAGACCCGGAATGAGGGTTGACAATGTTGTTACAAGGGGGCGCGCGAGTTAGGTGGACATTAAAGCACATTAAAGCACTCTATAAAGAGTGGACAGCCTCCATTACTCAATTTTTATTGCAGTAGTAATTTTTTTTTTTTTATTTCATAACATATTTAAAAAATTAGAAATAAATGAAAGTTTTACTTAATTACTGGATATTATGTGTCAACTTCATTGCTTTTAAATTGTACATAATCACTTTGATTTGCACTCGGAAACATTATAGCAACGTGGCATGATTATTCCTTTGTGGTGAAGGGAAGAGAAAATGAACAGATTTAAAGTACTGGAATGCTCGTCACACAGTAATAACCTTAAAAAATATAATTTAAAGTGAGTAAACTATCTAAATTTCAAAAACATAATAATTTTAATTAAAACATGGGCAAACGTTATTCAACAAAATTTAATGATTTAGTCCCCATATTCTTCTTGAAATATTTTATCAAATTCTATTTAAGTGTAATAAAAGTCAAGGATTAATTTCAACGTGTTGCTATCGATCAGATTCCAGATTCATTCCGATTTTGAAGTGCAGTTTTAATTTTTAAAATCTGTGAATATAACAGCTGTCATTCCTCTAAAATAAACTCTAAATAAGAGTATATTTTAACAGCCGATTTCTTCTATACCGAATTGAAACGAGTTCACACAGGTTGAAATAATAGCAGTACCATTATAGCACACTGATGATCCTAGTGACGTCAGTGCTCAGATCGCGGTTAGATCGGTCATCAAAATGTATTCTTTAGATCTTGCCCCACAGCGAGTTGTTCTGGGCTGACAAGGACTAGCGTTTCGCTCCATCTTTGATTTTTTAGAGCTTTAACCTCTTCCTGGACCTTGCGAGCAAGCCTGTTGTAATTCCTGAAGAAGGGTAGTAGCTTACGCTGCCATAACTTTCTGTAGGAATTCCTTTCAATAATGAGACGTCTGATGTGATGAAGGAGGTCGAGATGTTCAGGACGCTTTCGATCAGCAGTGAAGGCATTGATAACACGAGTGATAGCACTGATATTTGTATTGATATCCTCGTTATCAATGCCCTCCTTATATAGAATGGTATTTTTTCTAAGGATATTCCTAAAGAATTTTCAGTGTTGCCTGGAGCGAAGCCCAATCGTCACAGCGATGTTTAAGCTCTCAAAGATAGGCATCACTGGACGGTAGTCAGAGGATAAGCGTCTACAGTAAATATATCATAGGGCTTAAAGAAACCTATAAGAACAGCAATGTTCAGCACTTCACTAGCAGGCGAGTGGTCACAATAATGTGTCATCAAGAGAACCCGCAACGAATGTGTCAATCTCGTTCAGAATATATCCATATAGGATATTGCCAATCTGTTTGGAGCATTTAGAATTCCTCGCAGGTTGCTTAGCATTAAATCACCTGCCATAACTAGAAGGGGCCCAGACAGCAGCTCGTCAAGCTCGCACCGACCAAGCTTGTGCCTAGGTGAATTAGATTGTGTCTCCACTTAGCAACCATTTCTCTCACTGATGTAAGTCATCTTGTAACCGATATATGACGTGAGCGGGATTGCGGTAAGTAGTCATGATGTACTCGTCGTCAGCGAACAGATCTAGCTTGCACCTTAGTAACAATTGGAAAGACATGGATGAGAAAGTTGAATAGTGCCGGGCCCAGGATCACTAGCACTGACGTCACAAGGGTAAGACTTGGAGCAACCTTGACACGAAATATCCTGTTCGACAGAAAGGAACTAATCAAAGTAATCAGATCGCCCGGAATATCACAAATTATCATCTTGTATATAAGGCCATTGTACAAAACCTGATCAAAGGCTTTCCGGACATCCAAGAAGACGAGATCATCGTACTTAGCATAGTTAAGAGGAGTATTTAGATCCGCAACAAGCCTCCAGATCTTTAGTTGAGAGGAGTGACCTGGGCGAAAGCCGAATTGCTTCTCACGAAAAAGATTGTTGGTCACACAGGAGTCATTAACCCTCTTCAGAATGAGCGTTCAAAGACTTTTGACAGCATGGGTAGTAAGCTTATGGGCCTATAGCTGACAGCTCGATCAGGCTTTGTGTATGGTAACGATGAAGGACACCCTTCCACTTATCGGGGAAGTAACCAGGTTTCCATCAGTCGTTCATGACTTTGGCAATGGTTGATACAACATTAGGAGGCTATTTATGAGAGCACTGTTGGTGATGGAGTCAATATCAGCTGCTTTTTGGGTTGTAAGTCGCTTGATGACTTCGGAGATTTCTTGAGTACCAATGACTTTCTCTGGGGTGGGAACACGATGATTGCGCCCGTCCGTCCGTAACTCGATTTTCTCGGAAAATATGAAAGATTTTAAAAATCTGTTTTCACCAATCGATAGATATGGGAAATGGTACGGACGAGTTCGAAGATGGTCGAAATCGGTACAGTGGCACGTGCTCTAATTGTACTATTATGATACCCCCTAGAAATTTCCAATGCTAAGATAAGTAAGTAACATATCAAACCACTCATAACGACGAGCCATGAACGAATATAAAGTTATTAAATACTATTTAGCCAATTGATTAATTTAGTTCGGAGATGGTCCAAATGGTTCACTGGCAGTGTTCTTAAGTAGCCATTATCCCTGTTGTGTTTTTGTATCATGATGGCGCTCTTGTAATTATTTATTAATACCGCCGCTGGATGTCACTACTTGTATATTTATTGTTCCTAAACGCACTGTAATAAACTTACTTGTTCTATGGCCGTCATGTCTACAGTGTGCTCTATATTAAACACACATTATAAAGTATAAAATATTAACATGGTGTCAGAAGTTAAACCCAAAGGGACAGTAACCGTCTTTAAGATGTGAGTAAAATTTATTGTTTTCATAAAGAAAAATTTCTGCCGAAAACGACTCATCTACAGGGTCGGGACACATTAATATGACGACCTAGTAGTATCCGGAATATCCACCTTTGGCGGCAAGCACAACAGCTAGTCGACGTGGCAGAGAGTCAATAAGTCTCGGAAGGTGGTTGCAGGTATCTGGGACTAATCGGCGATCAGTGCATCCCGTAATTTCATCACGGATGGAGGGTCCAGCTTGCGGACATGGCGATCGAGATGGTCCCACAAATGTTCAATAGGGTTGAGATCCGGGGAGTTTGTTGGCGATGGGAGTAGCTTGAATTCATCCTCATGCTCCTCGAACCAGTCGTGGACAATTTTGGAAGTATGGCAGGGAACATTGTCCTGTTGAAAAGTGTTATCACCATGAGGAAACACTATCGACATGAAGGGGTGTACCTGGTCTGTGACGATCGTCAGGTAACGAACAGCATTCAGTGTACCCTCCAAAGGTATCAGTGGACTCAGACCATACCATGAAAATATCCCCCAAACAGTTACACCTCCCCCACCAGCCTTTCGTCTGCCAACGATGGTGTCGGAATGCCTATTCTCAGATGCTTCCCGGCGAATTCTCCATCGTCCGTCCACTTTGTTCACCAGAAACCGCAACTCGTCAGAGAAACCAACCCTTTGCCACTCGACCGAGGTCCAGTGGCGATAGTCCATTGCGGATTGGAGGCGTTTTCGGCGATGCACAGTCATCAACATGGGTGCTGTTACCATACGCCTGTTCCAGAGCCCCAACCTCAAGAGGGATCGTTGCACTGTCTTGGTGTTGACACGCCTAGTGGCCCCACTGTTCATTTGGTGTGTCAGTTGCTCAACAGTGGCACACCGATTGGTCTTGGCCAGGCGTCGTAACCGACGCTCGCCTCTAGGATCGATGGCCCGTGGGGCCTCACAGTTGCCTCTTCGGTTGCTCGAAACTGTCTGGTTCGTCCAGTGGCGGTACACCTTCACAACGGTAGCCCTAGAGCAGTTCACAAGGGTGGCCGTTTCTGAAATGCTGCCCCCTTGGCCTGATAGCCAATGATTTTCCCCTTTTGGAGATCCGACAGGTCACTTGCTCTGCCCATGACGGCGACAATTGCCATGTTAACGGATGCTACTATACGTCTGTTGTTGTCAGCTTTTAATGATATGCAATAATTTTTCATCTGCATACCATGGGACGTTTCAACATGTTCGAGGAGAGGTGATCATATTAATGTGTCCCGACCCTGTAAAAAGATCGTTATTCGAAGCATGGCGTCCATCAAACCGCCAAAACTAATTGTGTGGACTGGTTCGATTGCTGAAAATTGGAGGAAATGGAAACAACTATTTGAATTATATATGACCGCTTAAGGAACAGTAAACCAAACTGACGAAACGAAAGTGGCGATTTTTCTCCATGTGTCCGGAACTGAAGCCGTTGATGTTTTCAACACGTTCAAATTTCAAGACGCTAACGACAGAAAAATTTTAAAAAAGGTAACGGACAAATTTGAAGAATATTGCATTCCAAGAGACACTGAAATTGTTTGTAGTTACAAGTTTAGATGTAAAAAGCAAGAATATAATTAAACGGTAGATCATTTTATTACTGATTTAAAAAGAATGGCTAAATTATGCAACTTTAAAGATTTAGAAGATAGAATGGTCAGAGAAACCTAACCTAACCTATACTTTTTGGAATAGCTGACCAAAGCATTAGAGAAAAGCTAATGCAGGAGAGTAAACTTAATTTAGAAAAAAACATTTTAATATGTCAAACAGCAGAAGCCACGCAAATGGAATTAAAAAGACTATTGCGGGTATTAGTGACGATAAGTTAAGCTGGTTTTACACTAGCAATCTTTCCCGCGAAAGTTGTTTACACTATCCACAAGCGAGGCCGTGCGCGGGTAAGATGAGCACGCTAACTTTCCCGAGTTGGCTTTCCCGGGTGGTGCGACTCGCTTCACGAAAACGAGGCTCATCTCCGTTGATACGATTGAAACATAAAAAAAAATGGCGGAAGATAAACCGGGCAACGAAGCAATGGTGTGTGTGAAAAGAATAAAGGTGAAAATCATTTTTTGACTTTGTGTTATTGTTACTGACATGTTGGCCTCCATGTTTGTTACAACGGAACAGGAAATGACTAAAATAAATCTGCCTTCGTCACTTACTCAGGAAAACTTTCTCGGGAAAAATGCTTTTAATGTAAACAGTTAAGCGGCTACAGCAGGCTCTAGCAAAGCGAGCGCAGCTCCGGTAGCCTTTCCGCTAATAAAGCGTGCTAGTGTAAAACCAGCTTTAGAGATAAACCACATAAGAAAAAATAATTATCAGAGAAAGATTAAGAAAAGTGTTAAGACTAATGTAAATGAAAATAAATTTAAAAATAAATGTGGAAAATGTGGATCATTTCACAAATATAAAGAATGTAAGGCTTATGGAAAAACATGTCATAATTGTAAACTTAACAATCATTTTGCTAAAATGCGTTTGAAAGAGAAATTAAATATAAATGAGACTAAAATAAGAAATGAAAATGATCTTGAGGTTATAACAATGTAGATAGTTTCTTTATAGAAGAAGTAAATGAAGATAAGATTGAATCTTGATATGTAAATCTAATAGTAAATGGAAAAATGGAAAAATTTAAATTAGATTGTGGAGCTGAAGCAAATGTAATACCAACTAAAATGTTAAAAAACAGATCCAGTTTGAATGCTTTAAGACAGACTAATGCAATTTTAAAAACTTACAGTGATCAAAAGTTAAAAACTAAAGGAATAATAACTTTGCCCTGTGAATATAATAATGAAAAGTATATTTTAAACTTTTATGTAATAGATGATAATGTAAGACCTACATTAGGCTTGAAATCATGCAAGCATTTAAATTTATTGAAGTGTGGAATAAAAGTTGATAGTTTAAATCAAGTGTCAAATGATATGAATAAGGATAAAATATTAAGAAATTATGAAGATTTATTTAATGGATTGGGTCAAACTAAAAAGAAATATAAAATTGAGTTAAAAAGTGATGCCATACTAGTTATCCATCCACCTAGAAAGGTACATTATGCTCTTTTGCCTAAACTAAAAAACACTTAGAAAAACAAGGTGTTATTGCAAAAGTCGATGAACCAACAGAATGGGTGAACAGTTTGGTCATTATTGAAAACAAAGATGGAACTCTGAGACTGTGTGTGGATGCACCAGAATTAAATGCAAGCATCAAAAGGCATCATCACCAGATACCAACTGTAGAAGTCATAAGACCCAAGTTAGTAAGAAAAAAAATCTTCACTATAATAGACGAAATGCATGGATATCGGCATTTGAGATTAGATAAGAAAAGTGCTCTGTTGTGTACATTTAACACACCTTTTGGCAGATATTTTTTCTGCTGATATCCTCAAGGAATGTCTGCTGCCGAAGAATTTCAAAAATGGAACGAAGAGAACTTCGCAGACTTAGAAAATGTAGCTGTAGTATCTGATGATATGATAATTACATCAGAGAATGAAGAAATACGAGGGGCGATTGATAAATAAGGTCTCCATGGCTGTAATTTTTTTATTTGTTAACCGATTTTCAAAATTCTTTTTGTATCTTATACTCACATTTGTCCTCTATGTAATGCACTATTCACTTTTCGACATAGTCACCATTCCTTTCCAAGCATTCCGCCAACGCGTGACTAGTTGGGTGAACCCGTCGGAGAGGAATTCCGGAGTCAGCATGATAAAGCTTTAGAAAACATTAAAAAAGTTCTCACATCAGCACCAGTACTGGGACATTTTGATATACGAGTGCCTATTGTTGTACAAGCCAATGCATCCAGACATTCATTAGGTGCGTGTTTGTTACAAAATGGACATCCTATTGCTTATAGTCAAGAGATCTGTGACAAGTTCTCAACAAAATTATGCTCAAATCGAGAAGGTTGGTTGGTTGGTTTACATTTTTGGGCGTCGGCTGCTACGGCCACTTTGCGCCCGACAAAAAGTTTAAATATCCACAGTTTATGGACCAAAAGTTTAAAAGGTAAAAAAATGAATAAAAACGTAAATTATAAATATGTAAAAGCAATAAAAAGTAAGACTATGTTAATTTAGAATCACAAATAATTTTAAAACCAACCTTTTTTCTATGATTCTTCCGTAATAATAGATCTCATAAATAACATAGCTCTACTGAACAATGTAAATTAGTGTGTAAAGGGCACTAAATAAAACATATACTTAATGATCAACTATATAGAATGCAAAAGCAATAAAAGGATGACTATATGAATTTTAAAACATGAATAATTTTTAAAAACAGAAATACTTTTTTAAAAATTATAGGGTTGATCCCCAACAAAAAATCTAGTGAATGATTCAGCCCTAATGAGTGTCTTAAGTAAGTGTGTAAAGGGCACTGGATTAAAATATGCCTAATAGTCAGCATTGCTCCACAAGAACACAATGGAGCTGGTTTTTTTTTTAATAAATGGATGTGAGTAAGACGGCTGTGACCAATCCTAAGCCGAGTAAGAACGACATCTTCTCGCCTGTTTATTAGACAAGGTAATAACCAGGGTGTGATGGCATGCTTTAATTCAAATAATTTATTAGCTGGGTTCAGAGGCCAAGAATCCTGCCAAGAAGATCGGAGTTTCTTGGAAATCACCGGGTATAAAAGCTCGGGGATTGAAAGCAATTCAGAGATCGGTAACTGAGTAATAGCGTGTTTTGCGGTCTTATCGACCCGTTCATTTTGCTGAAATAAATTCTGGTACCTTGGGAATCCAGGAAATGCAAGTATTCCTGGATTCTTTTGACAAAAGAGTTTTCAGAATTGAATGATTCCAACGTTTGCAAAGCGCTCAGAGAATCAGAGAATATCCAGAAGTTGGAATTTGGATATTGAAAAGAGAACTCTAACGCTTTGGCTATCGCTACCAATTCCGCTGAGAAGATGGAAAACTCGTTTGGCATTGATAAGAAAAAACAGAATTGTCTATGAGAAATGCACAGCCGACTCCATCTGATCTGGACCCATCTGTGTATATGTGACATCCGTCTGGAAGGGCTTCTAAAAAAATTCTTAAAAAGTGCCCTAATTTCGGCTTCTATAAAACTCAGTTTCTTTCCAGAGAACAAATTATAATTTATATCTGGTTGTGGGAGAATCAACTGAGGAACATCGCTAACCTTTCGGCTATGCATGGCTGGAAATGAGATGTTCAAGCTCCGCAAAAGGTTTTGGAATAAATTGTTTATGCTTCTAAAAGTATGATGGGGAGGGATCCTGGGTTTATAGAATAAACAGGCAAAAGCTGGATGCAGACTTTCACCATATACGCGAAGAGCATACTTGAGGAGGAGTTTGGCTCTTCTGTACCTAACGGGGGTTCAAAAGCATCCACATAAAGGCTCTCTACTGGACTTGTTCGGAAAGCTCCTGTGGCAATTCTTATCCCTAGGTTATGGACGGGATCTAATAGCTTCATATTACTTTTTAAAGCTGAGGTATAAACAATACTTCCATAGTCTAATTTAGACCTAACTATGGAGCCATATAAAAAAGGATCATCTTCCTATCAGCGCCCCATTTAATAGAGGAAATCGAGCGCAAAACATTCATGGCTTGTAAGCATCTCGATTTTAGATTGCGAAGATGTGGTAGCCATGATAATTTTTTATCATAGGTCAGACCAAAGAATTTATGGGAGTCCACCACTAAAATAGGAGATCCATAAAGTGTATGTTCTGGGTCTGGGTGGAGGCCTCTCAAAAAACAAAAGTGAATGGCCTTTGTTTTTTGGGGTGAAAATTTAAAGCCTACTCCGTTGCTCCAGGATGTTGATGGCCAATTGCAGTTGACGCTCAATAAAGAACATTGAGGACCGTCGACAGTAAATAGTCAACATACAGGGAAAGTTCACAGTGGAGGGAAGTTGTAAACTAATAGCAATGAGGAAAAGAAAGGGACTCAGTACACTTCCCTGTGGGACACCATTATCCTGCGTAAAAGGGTCTGACAGCGTTGACCCAACGCGAAGTTGGAAGGTTCTATTCGCCATGAAATTATACAGGAAAGAGGGAAGATGTCCTGTAAAGCCGTACTTTTGCAAAAATATTGCTATTCCATGCCTCCAAGTCGTATCGTAGGCTTTTTCCAGATCGAAGAAAACCCCTACGACATGTTGTCTATGTCTCTGTGCGAAATGAATCTCATGCTCCAACCGAAGAAGGTGATCCACAGTTGAGGCCTGAGACCGCACTGAAACCTAAAGAGGTGGGTTTTTTTTCCAGGTACCACATAAGTCGGACAGAGACCATCCTTTCCAAGACTTTGCACAGACAGCTGGTTAGCGCTATTGGTCGATAGTTTGAAGGGCAAGAGTGGTCCTTATTCAGTTTTGGAATAGCAATAACAGTTGCTTCTCTTCACAAAGTTGGAATCTCTCCTAATGACCAAAAGTAGTTGTATAACGAGAGAAGGTGAGCATAAGCTTCCCTGGTGAGATGTTTCAGGAAAGAGTATAAGATTCCATCTGGGCCTGGCGCATATTCTCTGAAGCTACGAAGAGCATAAAGCAGTTCCCGTAAAGAAAACGAGAAATTATATTTTTCGAGGTTTAAAATTTATAGCATGCGATTCTTCGATACGTTTTTGTGTTTGAAAGGAGGCTGAGTAATGTTTTATTTGTGAAACCTCAGCAAATGTCCTTCCGAGGATATTAGCTACCTCTTTCGGGTCAAAGTATGTATGACCATTTTCAATGAGAGAAATAAGTTTATCCGGGAGTCTTTTCCTATTTATTTTTCTAATCATATTCCTTATAGTTTGAAGAGGAGTGTTTTATTAATGGAGGAGATATAATCCCACCAACAGAGTTTCTTATTTGTGGAAATGATTAGTTTACAACTGGCCCTTTTTTTCTTCGAAGTAATAAGATTCTCAAGAGTGGGTTGTGCGGAAAAAATGCGGAAAGCTCTCCTACGTTTTCAAACCGCTAGGTACATTCTTCATTCCACCATGGCACTGGGATTTTCGTGGAAGAGGATCTACAGTTAGAAATGGATTGTTCTGCCGCATGGAGGATGCGGGAAGTGAAATACTCTACAGCCTCATCTACAGATGGAAACGATGTTTTATTCTCAAACTGTAGATGGGATTGGAAGACTTGCCGATCTGCTTTATCCAATTTCTAAAGTGGTAGAGGGTTGGAAAAAGTAGAAGAACTCAGGTTTTGGTTTTTATTAGAAATTTTAGCGTCGACTATTAAGGTAATTTTGATTTAAACACAAATATCCATGCCCACGGCGGGATTAGAACCCACGACCAGGCGGACTCGAGAACTAGAAAGCCTAGGTCCTGGCCCTCTCGGCCACCTGGCCGGCTAGAAGAACTCAGGGAAATACTGATCGGGAAATGATCACTACCATGTAAATCTGAGAATACGCTCCAGGCCAAATTAGGTGTGAAAGATGAAGAGGATATAGATAGATCGATGCATGACAGAGAGCCGTTGGCTGAGTGGAGGAATGTTAGAGAGCCGTCGTTTAACATATTGATGTTAAAAGAATTTAAAACTTTCTCTATCATATATCCTCTTTCAGAGAGCTTTACAGACCCCCAAATGGGATTATGGGCGTTAAATTCACCCAGAATTAGGAAGGGGGTTGGAAGTTCACACAGTAGAGATGACAAAGATGTTTCGTCCGTATATTGATCCGGAGATAGACGCAGTGAACATACAGTTAGAGGTGAGAGATCTTTGAATAAGACTCTAACTGCTACCGCCTGAAGGTTAGATTTGAAATTAATGGTAGTAAAAGGCAAGGATCTTTGAACTAAGATGGCAACACCACCACAGGCTTTATTTCCCAATGTATAAACCTTCCTTATAAAATTAAGCCCTTTTAGGGTAGGAGACTGAGATGGCAAGAGGAACATTTCTTGCAAAGCCAATAAGGAGAAGGAGAACTTATTGACTTTCAGCTTTACGTCTTCTAAGCGACAAAAGAATCCATTAAGGTTCCATTGTAACAGTGCCATGATGAAAGTTTAAAGATGTAAGTTTGAACTCCCGAGATAACTCCATCTGCTCAATAGGAGACACCTGTAAGTTTAAAGGGAAGTCTGGCCCTCCCCCCAGAATTTGGTGTAGTCTCTACTACACGTTTTTTGGAGGGGTGAGAGGAAGGTGACATCTCTGACGAGCGTTTCTTCCCATCTTCTCTCTCCGAATATTTTGGAGGAGTTCCTGTTGGTTGTATGATGGAATGCGAAGTCCGACTAACGCTAGCAGATGGTTCTGTGGGGGAGGAAGTTCCCCAGGAAAAATCTGCAATACGTAAATCTGTCATAGTACCAACTGTCACAACAGAAGGACGACTCTTAACTACAGAAGCGTAATTTCGGACTTCATTTCGTTCTACCTGCCTACGTGCTTTTGGAATAGACAAACCCCCAAGGACGTGAACCTCTTGGATTTTCTTTTCCTTCGCCAAATAGGACAGTCTCTTGAAAGGGCAGAATGGACTCCCTTACAATTACAACACCGGAACTCGTTTGAACAATCTTCCATCTCATGTCCGGGCAGGCCACACTTGCAACAAACTGCATTAAAATGACAGTTTGTTCTTTTGTGGCCGTACTTCTGACATTGGTAGCATCGCAATGGGTTGGGGATAAAGGGTGTCACGTGACAGTGGATATAGCCGATATAGATGGTATCAGGCAAAACTGTTCCCTCAAAGGTAACAATGAAGGAATTAGTAGGATGAGGAACACCATTCCTCCTTGGAGCGATCCGGCGAATGTCAACAACAGATTGATCATCCAATTCGGCAAGGATTTCCTCGTCCCCCATTCCTTCCAGGTCCTGGCACGTGAAAACACCTTTCTTGTAATTCAAGGTTGCGTGGGGAGAAACAACCGAAACGGCTTTCCCAGCAAACTTTTTTAAGGATAAAAGGGTGGTAGCTTGTTTAATCCTTAACAACCTCGGTCAATAGATGGCCATTAAACAGTCTCTTTACATGGTTCATGTCCCCAATGAGGCGTTTGAGTTCTTTTAAAATTAGAAATGGGGAGATGGTCTTAAACGACTCCCCACTTGCCAATTTCATCTCCAAAAACTTCGGATTCTTTGGCGGTCTTCGACTCGATCTCTCTTCACGATCGTTCTTTTTGTTAAAAGCTTTTATTAACTTTGCTGTGTTAGTTTGTTTAGGTCAAATCTTGTAATCAATATTAAACCAACTTTCCGACAAGCTAGGGAGCTGCAATTTGACACACTTATGTAGAATCGATGACAGTTTTTGATAAAGAAAAAAATTTTCAAATCGGTTCATTGGTTCGTGTTCTAATGGTACTAACTCATTACTACGAATTGATTGTTGTAACAATTGGACATTTCGTTATGGCGAGAGGTAAATGTATCTATTGTTTATTGTTGCAAAATTAAGCTGTATTGTTGCCACTAAATAAAACATAAAAGCGTGGTTTGATAAAACCTTTTTCCTCTTAACTTGTTTCTGGTTAACTTGCTTATTCTGTTTACCCATATTAAGTAGGATAAATATTCATCTCCTTCGCTCCTCACCCACCACTGAGCCCAACAAGGGAATGCACATTGGCAGCAGGGATACGAGGAGGATATAGGCAGCGCCTAACCTATGGCCGAAGCTCCAAAGAGCGACGACCAGGCGATTGATCTGGACGGACTCATCCAGACCACCCATCCTTCCGAGAAGCAGGGGCCAAAGTGGTGTGTTGTTCCGGAAAGCCTTCCCTCAACCACCAGGATCCCCCTATCCCCAGAAGTAGGGTCGCTGCGCGCAGGTGGACGTACTGGTCGTAATGGAGGCCATGTCAAACACATGCCTGCATTGCGAGCACACGTCCCTTTGGGAGGGTCCACAACCGACCTGGCACTTTTAGTCTGGCCTCTCTGCTAAGGCCTGTCTGGCATGGGTGACTCGATCCAGCATAGCCCTTAGCGTCACTGAGGCACTCAAGCCCCTCCACCACGTCAATGCGTGCCCACGGAGGGGTCAAATCGAGAAGGAGATGTTAGCAATTGTACACTGATTGAAGAAAGTAATTGGACACCCATCCACCCGGCAAAAAAGGAAATTTCCGCTACCACACGTGTAACTACTGTATGGAAATGCAAAGATAGTCATCAGACAACACAATTGACTTTACTGAAGCATCATGCCGCGACAGGCGGAGCTAACAGACTTCGAAAAAGGAGAGATTGCTAGCAGTTGGAACCACCCGAAATCAACACGTGGCATATGTATTGAAGAAGTACAGGACCAATGGACATTGTAAGAATGCACCAAGGCCTGGTCTTCCAGCCGCATTGACCGACAGGGACTGTCGAGTGCTGCAGCGGAAGATACGGAAGAGCCGACGTTCGACGATGACCACCATCTCCGGGGAATTCCAGCAGGCATCTGGATGTCACATATCCACCAAGACCTTCCGAAAGGAGGCCCACATGCTGGGCTATCACGGCAGAGCAGGAGCCCACAAACCGCTAGTCACACCGGCAAACAAAACAAACAGACTGCAACGGGCCAGGGAACGCAAAGATTGGGACGTTCAGGACTGGAAACGTGTTCTCTGGAGCCATGAATCCCGCTTCTCATTGTTTCGATCAGATGGCAGAGTTTGGGTGTGGCGTTTACCTGGAGAACGGCTCTTTCCTGAGTGTGTCATCCCAACAGTGAAGTTCGGAAGAGGAGGAATTATGGTGTGCTGCTGTTTTTCCTGGTATGGCGTAGGCCTGGTAGTGAAGGTGGAAGGCACCATGAGGGCTACGGACTACATTACCATCCTGGACAATTCCGTTCTCCCAACCCTTTGGCAAATCTACGGTCTAGAGCCATGCCTGTACCAAGACGACAATGCCAGGCCACATGTTGCAGCTGATACCCTTCTATGGTATGCCGATAATAATGTTGAACGCAAGCAGTGGACTGCCCAGAGCTCCGACCTGAATCCCATCAAACATCTGTGGGATGAAGTCGAGCGTCAGTTGAGGGGTAGTAGCCCACTCCCCAAAACACTAACTGAACTGTGGACGGCTGTACGGGACATTTGGCGGGAGATTTCTGTTGGGGGTCGTACGTACTCTTGTGGAAAGCATGCCCCGGCGAGTGGCCGCCGTGACTACAGCCAGAGGGGGGCCGACAGGATATTAGCTTTATCAATAAAAGCAAATAAACGCACTGTGCGAGGTGTCCAACTACTTTCTTCCAATCAGTGTATATGCATGCGAGATATTTCATCAATATCTACACGGAAACAATTTTCAAATTCAAACTGATCACAAGCCTTTGGTGACAATTGTTAATAAGCCAATTAACAAGTTAATTCCAAGATTACAAAGATTTAGTCTGCGTCTACAAAGATATAATTATGAACTGATACATGTACCAGGAAAATATTTAAACATCCCTGATACTTTGTCAAGGCTAAAGGCTGATTCCCACTGGACAGCAAGCACGGTAAAATCAGCCGGTACTGCTGGAGTTGCTATGGAAACGTAGCTCAAGGGCAACTGGTTTGGCCGTCTTGTGCCAGTGCATAGAAAGTTCAACATGCTCATGGAAAATCTCTACCCTGCCGTTGATGAAACCAGCCAATCACAGCAGTGCGCATGAACCAAGAATGCTGGGATTGCTTTGGCCATGATCACGCTTCTTAGTGCAAATTAAAATGGTTGCAATCAACAACGAGTTGCTTATTGAAGAAGTTAGAAAGTATCCTTGGATATTTAATAATAAATTAAAGTCCAATCGAGATGCAAAAATGAAAAACAATAGTTGGAAGGCTATAGGTGTGGCCTGAAATGAAACAGGTGCGTATGCAACAAGATTTCATAATAATATGCACTTGACTAAATATAAAAATATCGTTTGTTTGTGCACAGTTTTGACGGAATAGTTATTTTAGATTTAAAAAATGTTAATTATTCTTGTCTTTTTAACATTAATCGAAAAGATAAATTTAACTGTAGAATGAAATTAGATATAATAAATTACGGGATGCTTATAAGAATCGTAAAAAATAAAAATATAAAATAAATGGGAATACTCTAGAACACGTCTGAACATAAAGAAGTCATTTCTATTGTATTTTATATTTTTTTTTCTTTTTTTACCATCCTTATAACGGTACTGTGATTGAATTTATTAAATTTAATTTAGCTGAATATTTGAAATTCATTAATGAAATTTAAAAATAGTACCTAATAAATTTACCATTTATTATAGCCGAAAATTGCATAGCTCGATGGGTCTCCTTGCGAGACATATATACAAAGGAGATAAGAAAAAGGAAAAAGTGGGGATCCATATGATCCAAAAAAGAAGTGGCATTTAATGCAATTTTTAGAATTTTTAAGGACTTTCGTCTTAGCAAGAAGGTGATTACTTGCGGAATATGCATTTATCTTGTGTTTTATCTTATATTTTATTATTATTATTATTATTATTATTATTATTATTATTATTATTATTGATCATCAGCACTATGTTCAGACGCTTGAACATAATCTTCGTTCTCAGCCAGCCTCTCTCTGGTCTTACATCAATAGCACCAGGAAATCTCATCAGCATCCTCCTGTAGGCATGACTGATGCTAGTGGCTACGACTACACTGATGCGAGTGAGATTTGCGATATCTTTGCCACCCATTTTGCGAATGTTTCAAAACCTTACAATAATTCGGGTCATCTCTCCCTCCGTGGAAACGTTAACCCTAATATTGACGAGCCCATTATTTGCAATTCTCTCTCTACTGTGACTATCTCAGCTGAGGATGTTCTCTGGAGTATTCGTAGACTCAGGTCCAAGCGATCTTCCTCTACTAACGACATTCCCTCTTTCATTTATAAAGGCCTTGCCCCTCACCTTGTGGCCCCACTTCAACATATTTTCAGTCTTTGTATACAAAATGGCCACTATCCTTCCATTTGGAAGAGCACGATCATTGTTCCTATCTACAAATCTGGACTTGCTACATTACCCAACAACTATCGTCCAATCTCTCTTCTTCTCGTCATGGCAAAAATTTTTGATCGCATTCTTTATAAATATCTACTTCAGCAAATTTTGCCCTCTTTTCCTGCCTGCCAACATGGATTTCTTCCTGGGAGGTCCGTGGTTACCAGTCTGGTTAGCTTCACAGAGGTGCTCATGAGCTCTTACGAGCAGCAGAGCCAGACTGACGCCATTTACTTTAACCTTTCCAAAGCTTTTGACACCGTCCAACATGATCGTTTATCTCATAAATTGAAACTCCTTGGTGTCAGAGACAATTTTCTGGCACTCCTGAATTCCTACATTTCCAACAGACACAATGTGGTTCACATCAATGGTCACTGCTCACGTCCCTTTTATCCGACCTCCGGTGTCCCTTAAGGCTCCGTTCTCGGTCCTCTTCTCTTCAATGTTTATACCTCTGACCTTCCTAATCATATCTTGGATTCGGGTATTCTTATGTATACTGATGACACTAAGCTCTTTCGTACCATCACTTGCCCTCAGGATGTTTTGCGTCTTCAGTGCGACATCAATCGATTGGAAGCTTGGTGTCAGGAGAATGGGCTTAGCATTAATGGCTTAAAATGTGCGCACGTTGCCTTTACCAATAAAACGAATCCCATTTACAATGCTTATACTGTCACCAATGCTACTATTATGACTGTCAATCAAATGCGTGATCTTGGAGTCATTCTTGACAATAAGCTCACTTTTAATCCGCAGATAAACCATGTACGCACTAAAGCTCTGCTTTGTGCAGGGGCTATTATGCGTCACGGACATACTTTTTCTACTCCCCAAACCCCAAACTTTTCTGTTACTTTATAAAAGTATTGTACTCCCGCAGCTTATGTACTGTAGTGAGGTCTGGAAAGGTTGCACGAAGGAGCAAGAAGTAGTTCTCGATAGAGTGCAATCTATCTTCCTACAGTATCTCAAACCAAAGTTCCCTAATGACGACATCCACCTTACGCCATTATGTGACATCCGACTCCAAAGAGATATGACCTTTCTAGGGAAGATCATCAAAGGATCCATTAACACAGACTTTGTACAAGGTCTCCATTTCTATGCTCCTATTCGCCGAAATAGGCAATCTGCTGCACTTTTCAAACCGCCACTTTATAAACATGCCCATGCTCAACGGTCAACGATCTACAGGATCCAATATGAATACAATCTGTACCATTCCGATTTTGATATTTTTAATTACTTGATTATTTCCTTAAATAATGTAAAGATCTTAAGTTTTATTCTAATTTTATTTTGTAATTCCTTTTCAATGTTGGGCATTTCCATTTCTTTTGTTATTTGTACATGTATTTAGTCATATTTTATCTTCTACCTTTTTAATTTATTTTATTTTGCTATGCCGTCTGTATTTTCTGCATAACACTGCATTGTTGCCCATGTTTTACAATTTTTTATTATTTTTAACTTCTTATTTTAAATCAATTTGTAATCAATAGTACATTTTATTTTCAGTCAAATTATATTGCTCTCTTTGTTAGTGTTACTTATCTCTTTATTACCCTTTTGGCAATTTGCAAGATTTATTAATCTTTTGTCTTGTGTACCTCTTACTGTTCTGTCTTGGCACATTGGTGCTATTTGAACGGCAATAAACTTGAATTGAATTGAATTGAATTGAATTATTTGTGAGCACTCACTTAGAGTAACAAAGGAATAAAAGCTGAACCTAACAAAGGAGGCCACGTCAAATATACAAGTCCAAAATTATCCACCACGAACAGGATACGTCGCAATTAAACACTTAACCAAGGAAGAAAACTAATTAACAAAACTAGCAGGATGAATATTAATCCTCAGAGCCTCTGTCAATTCAATAATAATAGCCATCTTGCCTATAGCCGGTAAAGTAGGAAGTTCATGTCTAGAACACACATCAACGTAACCGATTCCAGTCTGTTCATTTTAAAAACAGTCCTAATTACTTGGTTATAGGTGACAGACAGCAGATTTAGATTAATAATCGTAGACGAAGCCCAAATCCGCTCATACGTATTATACCAATTAGACGGGTTAGGGTCATAATCCCGACAGCCACAATCCCAACAAGCCAAATCCCGACAGGTTACAATCTATTATCCCGGCAAAGCCGAATCCCATTTATTTCTATTATGTTTTATGGAAGTGCTGTTATATACGGAGTACTTTTGGATGCGAAGTTGGACTGTAACTTTTTTTTCAGTAATTCTAAATTTCAGTAGTAAATGAGATGCCTCCCGAATCTATAGATGAAGTGAACTGGTTCGAAGAAAACTACGTTCACGGGAGAATAAGACGTTGAATTCGTGGACAAGTTGTAGTTTTTCGCCTATATTTCCACCCGCACTGTGGAGTGTCGCAGATTCAATTGAGCTCGGCATTCCTCGTACTCAGAATGCCGTAGAAGCCTGGCACAGGAGATGGGAGACATTTCTTGGCCGCAGCAGTCATGTTGGTCTTTTCAAAATTATACAAGAGCTTCAAAAAGAACAACAACGAGTAGATTTAGAAGTGGAAAATATTTTTCGCGGTCAGCCATATCCTACTCCGAAGAGAGCTGTACTCGACAGAGAGAGAAGACTAATGGCAGTATTTAGAGACAGAATAAACCGACTATTGATGGAATATCTTCTTGGTATTGCACATAACGTCCCATTTTGATTAAAGTAATAAATATTTTATTGAATCGGAATTTATTGAACAATTTATTGAAAAATAAATTAAAAATATTAATAAAGCTAATAAAGCCAATGATAAAATTGTACACATACAGAATCAAAAACAAGAGCACTCCGCATATAACAGCACTCCCATAAAACATAATAGAAATAAATGGGATTCTGCTTTGTCGGGATAATAGATTGTAACCTGTCGGGAATACGCGGCTTGTCGGGATTATGGCTGTCGAGATTGTGGCCTGCACCCCAATTAGGCAGGAACTCCAAATCCTGAATTAGAAGGCCCATAATTTCATCATGGGTTTCAGTGGGATAAGTAGTAAACAAAAAGTTGTCATCTACGTAACTCATAATTTCGGTGTTAAACGAAGCAGTTGAAACGGCAAACAAAAGAGGCCCAAGGCTTGCAAATCAAGGGAGATAAACTAATAACATTCGATCTCTCACTCAAGTAATCAGAAAGTAATTCCATATAATCACTATTGACCTCCATCATCGACAGGTCATACAGAAGTTGGCTTCGAGATACAGTATCGAAAGCCTTCGAAATATCAGTTTGGCTACAATGAAGTTGTGGCCAAGGTCTTTAGCCTCTATCGCTTTTAAGTAAATATATAAAGGGATCCAGGTAGTTTTAGATGCGGGCCTGCTTCCTTTCTGTTGAAGTGGAATCCGCGGCCACATATATTCTGTGAGACGATAGAAAATCAACTTTTCGACAATTTTAGATAGCGGGTTCATGACAGATATCGGACGATAATTGGATATGTCCCTAGGGTCACCCCTTTTAAACAAAGGATTAATTTTCGTCACCTTTAAGACTTTCGGAAATTTTTTGACTCTCACAATGCAACACACAACATATATATAAGGTAATGACCTATAACATTGTGAGGTCCCAGTTATAGTGATGCTTATTTAGATGAGAATATAATTATGAATATTAATTTATTCGTATTTCTGCTTACTACCAGCATTTAATTGTTTATTTGAGCATTATTGAACTAAAGACGAGTTACAGAGGAGAATTTATCCCTCATTTATTAAATTTCTACAATTGGATAGATAATTTTGTTGTAAGTTAGAATCTCTTTTTGTCTGAGGAAATGTCTCCCTCTCTTCTCAAGTTTATTTATTGCTTGCGTGTAAAATGCTTTTAGCATCTTTCCCTTTTTCCTGAATAACGATGACGGGACTTGTGGGATAAGCCATTGGGGATTGACCCTTCTATTTGAGGCAGCTAGAAGCCTTTTGTAAATTATGACTGGCGAAAGTATGCAAGCCAGTTTGGAAAGGAGAACGAATCGCGGGGGTGAGATCAAAGACGCCCTGGGAGGAAAGTTTACCCCAACGGCAATTAAGAGCAGCAGAAAGCTGACCAATGACCCTCTACCATGCAACACCCGCACATCTGGAGGTTGCAGGTGGGTGTCGAGACGAATTGACGCCTATTCAAGACCCAGAAACAAGCTTTTAGCTTTAGTTTTGACCTTTCCTTTGAACCCCAAAATTCCAGATCTCTGACGACATAATCAATTGCTGATTGGTCGTTTCCAAACCCCTTCTCGAACGAGGGAACTTGTAATTTTGAGAGATTGAGTGTTCTCTAGAATCTTGCATCGTTCAGAACACGAGCGGCTTTTCCAATTTCTGCCCTCTCATGTGCGGGTGTACCGAAGCGTAAGTGACGGGGTTGGATCTTTGTAATCCGACCGATAGCAACCCTTTTGCTGTCCATGTCCGGCTCACGGGCGTCCGTCATGGAGGGAACATCAAAATTCTTTTAGTTAAAATTATTATTTATTTTATTCTAATCATGGTGCAAAAGTTTAACTTTAATTTTGCTCGATAAACGAGGCTTTTTAATGAAAGTATTCATAGTTGCGACCCAACTTAAATAATGACAGTTTCCCGTAAAACTCGGTTAGTATTGTCCCAAACAATGACGCGATCACGTTCGAAGATTCCCATTTGAGCCACAAACATCGGCAGAAGATCAACGAGCCCAAATTCCAAAGAAGCAAGACCAATTGATTCGTCAAAAGAGTATGTATGATCTATATTTTCCCTTTGGCCATGAAAAAGCGTTTTCTTTTTATAAAATCTCATTAGTTACATTTGGTTAATTATATTATGGTTCAGAATTCATCTTTATTGTAACCTAATCAAGTTAGCAAATTTAGTGTTCCAAACTCATATTTTAGTCTTTAATTATTTTCATTCTATTTTTTATTATGAATAAATCTCATTGTTATTGTTAATAAAAAACTTGAGTCCCTCATTCTATTCTCGCCCTTCTTGGCACGAACTTGTGTGGAAGAATTACTATGTAAGATTCGGTATTAGGTTTAAATATTAATTGGTAATTAGTTAATTAACATTTTTTCCGATAGTAATCGGATGGCGCAGTCGTTTTATAATTATTTGGTTATGGTAATAAACATAAGGTAAACCGGACCCTTACAACATTAAAATTCTCTAAAATCCCAGCAGTCATCGTTAACGGAAACTTGGTCCACATATTCTGACTCCTAATTAATAACTCCAACATTCTACCAAACGGAATCCCAGGTTCAAGACAATCACCAAGGATATTGGTTCGTTTAATTTTTAATTCGTTTTCAACAATTTTTACTAGAATAGCCTTATCGGTGGGATTATTTATCCACTCCAGATAATGGCTGTATTTGTCTACTGGCAAGGTAGGCGGCGTCGGAGAATGATGACCACGAATTAATTGCCAAAGTTGATTCGAATGTTTAGAAGAGGTGACCACATTCCTTTTAGCCGTACGAACGGCCTTCTTGAAAATCTCAAAAGCTATCTTGTGTTCTTGTAATGATTTATTATCTTTCAACATATAATAAGTTCGATAAGTATTAAATTTGGCTGACCACATTTTGGTAAGCTCTAAATTCCACCATTTTACTTGTCGTGTCGAACAATTACGCAATTTCTTATAATTTTTATATTCCAACCCTGACTTTTTAGCAGCCATCATTACTACATCATCAATCTCTACGATTAACTGGTCGACATCTACAATTTCCCATAAACGTGCCATATTAATGCTATCAAGATTCCTATGGAATTCTTCTTTATTAAATTTCATATAGGTTGGCAGGGGAAATAATTGAATTCGTCGTACGGTTAATTTTCGACTTAGGCATACTTAATGTAAGCAAAATAGCCATATGATCTAATTTCAGCATAACAGAGAAATATACCTCGCTGTAGCTGATTGTCCCTGGAATGTAAATATGGTCTATTAATGTTTGACATGTTGCAGATATCCTAGTTGGTTTAATAAGAATTTGAGCCAACTCTGGGGCAGCTGCACTGACAGTTAAACATCTTAGATCTTGAGTCTTGGAAAAATAATTGCAGTGAAAATCGCTGATGATAACATGCGTATCATTTACATCTAGGTTGCTTAACAATGTAACGCAATCATCTATCGGTATATAATGTACGTAGGACGATAAATCAAGGTAAAAACACACTAATCACTACAAAACTTACTAACAGCATCACACAAGTAGGAATCAAACTTAACATCAATGTATATCATCATACCACCTCCACGAGTAAGACGATCAGCTCTATAATGTTTATACCCTGGCAGGCCAATGACATTATCGTCACACTCAAAGGAGAGCCAAGTTTCTGTGATGAAAAAGATTTGTATAGAATCGGTAATTAGTTTCGCCTGAAGATCCAATTTTATTAACAATTGATCTAGCGTTTAACTATAAAACTTTCACATTATAAACTTCCCTCAATTGTTGGGGGCGGGTCAGGCCTCCCTTCACTTTTCTTTAGACTCCAATGATCAGTATCAAACTTTGGATTAAAACCATAAAACTGTCTAATGGAAACACCATTTGGCCATCTCGAGGCCTCCAAACTCTCTTCTAACGTTAGATTTTCAACTCTTACAAACACATAGGGTGACAAAGAGCCGGAACGCATAGTCCATCTTCCACATTCAATAATGTCTAATCCGTGTTCTCTCAATGAATTAGCCAGGTCAGTACATTTATAGTCTTCACTTACGTTCCCCAAACGAAGCCTACTTGAAATGGATTTTCTTAACAGGGAGTGTCCAACCACCCTATCCCCACCTCATCGACGATCTATCATACTGATCAGCATCCACACTTTCAGATTTATGTCTATAATTTGCCTCTGATTTCCGTTTTTCCTTCATTATGACCTGTGGACCTTTAACATTAAAGAAATGGCTTTCACGATTATCTTACAATCATTCCTCATATTAATGTTATTCTCCATCTATATGATTCTATTTTACTATCCATTTTGGTTTGTTTTAACAATCTTCCGTATCCTTCAATCCATTCTTTTACACTTTCGTCACACCCTCTTAATATATGTAACCCTTTCTCTACTTTTCCTAATACATTTAAATCCAAAACTTGAGTTTCTTGTTCACTTGTTTACCACGGGTATTACTCACACCAATTTGATGTACGTTTTTCTCCGTTATATCATATTCTACCTCTAGATTACTTTCCTCGTCCATTTTATTCTTTACACGTTTTCAACTCTCTGACACAGGAACCCACATCTGGTTTGTTTTGAGGTAGCTTTGACACTAATAAAACATTTAAAGTATCATTAGTCGAAATTATTAAATCCGTTAATTTCACTACCATAGCATCTAAGGTCTCTTGTAGCATTTTTCGCAATGATTCCATTACCCCATCAATAATAGATGTGATAATAATTCTATTATTATTATCTTCATTCTCCGACGGTAAATTAAGGACTAATGGATTATGATTATTCGTCCGTATATAATCCATAATTGTAGTATTCAATTCAGATACTTTTGAAGAATCTCCTTTTGCAAACAATGTGTAGATTTATTCGTGTCAATATCATTCGCACTATTTTCTTTATTCGGTTGACAGATGGCGTTAGTTGTTTTTTCAGGGTCATTATTCTTCATATTTTTCTCCATTACGGTTATTTCACCTTTCAAATTGTCAATCATTCTAAATATAGCTTCTCTATTACCTGAATTTTTCAGTCCTCTGTTAGTACCAATCCGTTCCGTAATCATATTTTTTAGTTCTTCTATCATTTTCTCACACTTATGGCTATTCTCAATTCGATCCTGTTCAGGTTCAATTCAATAGTGTTCAGGTTCCATTATTCCAATAGTAAACACTCCAATCACATAATATACCTTCTTTTTTCGTTGACACGCAAACTTATATATGCACACCGGGTTCCAAATAATACGACGGACTATTTCTTCGAAGACAACACTCACATTCTAACAATATCATAGAAGTTCACACGGAGCTCCCATCACACCCGTCCGTTTCCGTCCAATATTTCTATTTATGAACTAATAAAATAAATGCTTAATTAATTTAAGTAAAAAATTTTATGATGATTTTATGACAGTAAGCAATGATGTTGCAGCCGAGAACATCAATCCAGCTATTGCAGTTGATTCATCAGAAACCCAAATAAGCTTGGATGAAGAAAACATGCCAGAAACAGGGAATTCATCTGCGATTGGTAAATCAAATTTTTTTATACAAATATTCTTAATTGAAATCGAATAAGAATTCTGGGAAATGTTTTTAAATACATCATCAATTATTACTGTTCATTGAGATTATTGAGGAGAAAATCATTAATTTTTAGAATGTTTTTCAATTACACGGGCGGAAAAAAAAATCCCAACACCATGAAGGACTTGTGCTAGATGAATGAAATTTGGACAGTATATTCAGCTATGGTATTTATTCAATTGATTCAAGTTTCAAGGTTACAAGTTATAGGGGGCGCCACTAGCGCCACCCTGTACATGCAAATGAGACATTCCAATGACAGATATAAAGAGATCAGACGCGCGTGTGTGTCACTTCAGACACTTGTGGACATGTGTGATAGAGTACGTAAAACATGCCTCGAAGGCGACTGCGACGTGAATATGGGCAGCTAACCCAATTCGAACGAGGACGTGTAGTGGGCTTCGAGAGGGTGGACTTTCGTTCCGTGCTATTGCAGAACGCATGGGTCGAGACGTTGCCATTGTGTACAACTGTTGTACAACCGTTGTACAACCGTTGTGGCAGCAATGGTCCAGGGAAGGCAGGATTACCAGGAGACCAGGATCTGGACGACCCCCGGCCACTGGAGCCATGGTTGACCGGCGCATCTGTAGGATGGCTGTGGCAAATCGGACAGCATCTGCAGCGGACATTCGGGCTGCTGTGGCACCCAACGTCACTCTACGCATAATTCGGAACCGCCTCCTGGCCAGGAATCTTCACTCCAGGCGCCCTGTGGCATGTTTGCCTCTTACCCCTTGCGGCATGTCTTCAGTGGTGTCAAGCCAGAGCGACTTGGAGGGCAGAATGGAGGTCTGTGGTCTTCACGGATGAAAGTCGTTTCTGTCTGGGTCAGAGTGATGGTCGCACAAGGGTCAGGAGGAGGAGTGGGGAAGTCCTGTTACCGAGCTGTATCCGTCGTCGGCATACTGGCCCCACCCCTGGCGTTTTGGTATGGGGAGGAATTTCCTACGACAATAGGACCCCCTGGTGGTTATCTCAGTCACCACGACGGCAAATGTTTACATTCGGATGGTTGTTGAACCCACTGTGCTGCCATTCATGGCTGGTATGCCAGGGGGGCTGTTCCAAAAGGATAACGCTCGACCCCACACTGCCCCTGCAACCCAACGTGCCCTTCAGTGTGTCCACATCCTACCATGGCCAGCACGATCACCAGATCTGTCGCCCATCGAGAACGTCTGGGACATGGTCGGACGCAGTGTCAGGGCTTTTCCACAACCAGCAACAACTGTCGCTGATCTGACCATCCAGGTACAACAGGCATGGAATGACATACAAGAAAATGACATTCGGCATCTTTACGACCGTATGCATGCACGTGTGCAGGCCTGCATAGACAAGCGTGGCGACTACAGCGGGTATTAAAGTCCGTGTTTTTTACCGTGTACAGGGTGGCGCTGGTGGCGCCCCGTATAACTTGTAACCTTGAAACTTGAATAAATACCATAGCTGAATATACTGTCCAAATTTCATTCATCTTGCACAAGTCCTTCGTGGTGTTGGGATTTTTTTTTCCGCCAGTGTATTAATAATTTGCTTAAAATTGATTTTTAACTTTTAAATAGATTTGCTGGATTCCTTGATGACCTTACAAGAGGTTCAAAATGAATATTATGATAAAGATGTTATAATGACGCAATCTTCATCTGGCATCAATTACCATCCATTGATGTATTGGCGAGTAATTCAAATTCAGCATCTTCAAATAATCATGTAAGTGAGCTTCGTAAGTCATTTTCTGATATAATCTACATTTATATCGCTCTATAATACTCTTGTTAATCCGTTTTTCCAGTGTGTTTTTTTAATTTAATAACAACGAATAATTTTTTTATTCACAGCAAAAAGACCCAAAAAAAGAAAAACTTCAAGTATATACTCCGATTTATCAGATATGATAAAATAAAACAAAACAATGCATTACAGAAACAAATTTTACTGATATTCATGATGCAGATTATCATTATGCAATGAGTCTGGTAGAGAGATTGCGAGCGCTGCCACCTCAGGAAAAAAAACAAAGTCAGATTTAAAATTGAAGAGGCATTCTTTATTGTAGAAAACGAAGAAAAATGAAAATTTTCCATTAAATTTTTCTAAAAAAGTTTTTTAATTTTTGAAGTTACATTTACAAAAAAAATATTTATACAAAATGGTTAAACTATTTAAAAGTATTATAACTTTAAACGCAACATCTTTTATTCTCAAAAATATCCACAAAGGCAGATTCTAATAATTTGTATTAGATTGTTTGCAACTTTTCATTTATATTACAAAAGAATTATGTACCTAGAAAAGCTGATTGTAATATAAAGGAAGATCTGCAAACAATTTGTATTAGATTAGCTTTACAAATGTTTTTGAGAATAAAACATATTACATTTAAAGTTGCAAAAATTTTGAAATCAATATAAAGGAAATAAAACTTGCTTATATATTTATATTTGAATTTTTCAAAATGAAAATAAATTAGCTAAATCATTAAATTTAAAAAAACAAACTAACATTTGAGATATTGAAATTATCTAGTGGCTGAAACTAGACCTCTGGATACGTGACATTATGGCCATGGCACTTCTCCAGCTGACGAAGAGAAGTATTGGGCAAAACTATCACGCACATTTTTGGCCGAGCGGGAATAGATGTCTCTTCTGCTAACACTAATTGAATGTAACTCATCATCTTCTGAAACTACGTCTTGCTATTGCCCTGTTTGAAGAGTTCCATCTGCGTGTTCAATCTACAAATCCTCTAGGGCAGTACAAACCATGATCTTCGTGTATCTGTAAATCCATTTTTCGTAAATAATTATGCAAACACACTGTGGCCATGATTATACTTTCCACTGTATTTACATTGGCTATAATTGGACGTCGATAGATGCGCCATCGAGAAGCCATGATCCCAAATGCATTTTCTATTATACGTTCTGGCACGTGACAGTCTATACTTATAAATTTGTTTCTCATGTGTTGCATTTCTTCCAGGATAAGGTCACATCAAATTGGCTAATAATGGGAACGCTTCATCTGCGACAATGACATAAGACATTTCATGGAAATGTTTGGCAAAGATGTCATTTCTGGTAAATCCAGAGAATTGCTTTGCAGTCTTTTACTTAGTTGACAATTTGCAAAAATTCCTCCATCACTTTGGCGTCCACTGGCACCTATGTCTACATGAGGGAATAAATACTGTGCATCACAAAGTGCCATTAAACCCAACTGTGTGATCCTTTATAATTGAAAAATGAGGAGCCACTGTTTGCTGGTGCTTGCATTGTTACATGTTTACCATCTAAAGCACCGACACAGTTAGGGAAGTTCCACAGAGAATAGAAATCCTCGGCAATATCAAGCCATTCTTTCTTGGTTGGTATCTGCAAATCAATCTTCAAAGCCTCCCATATTGCACAGTATGTTCGATAAATTATTTTGCAAAATGTGGATTTTCCAACCCGAAAATTGAAAGAAATCATTGCTTGAGATTCACCATGTGCCAGATATCTGAAACAATAATAAATTTAAAAATTTATGTCTGTAATATTACAATAAGAAAATGTTTGTATTAAACACATAGCCCATTTAAATACCTTATTGTAATTGTCAAATGCTCTCCAGGTGACAAGGGTGCACAAAAATTGGAATCTTTTTTCTGCAAAAGTGGCCCTATACGTGCCAGGAGATCATCACAACTGCAAAGTGATAATATTGAAATATTTAATTAGACACTCAATCATTTAGGTATATCAATGAAAAGAAGCATATAATAAAATTTGAAACTATATTGTTGTTTTAGTACAAATCTAAAAAAATTTTTTTTAGTAACGTAAAGCAAATTTTAGGAGCCAGATATTGTGGACGGACGTTAGAAGAAACACGAGGAAACCACTATTCCACATAGGATGAATGCACATTTCGGCAGCCAAGCTGCCTTCTTCAGCATACAAGGGAAGCTTCGATCAGAGTAGACTAGCTATTCTGATGGATTGTGAGACAATCGACCATCGTACAGTGAAGTGTACATTTCTTCGAGTGGAACGAAAGCAGTGCTTTCACGAAGCTCACCCTACCAGAATAAATTCCACATGAAATACACTGAAATAGGCAAGAAGCCTGACTAACCGAAAGAGGTCTTTCACATTATGAAAAAATAAAAAGATTGACGACGAATTGTGAGAGAATTACACCGGTTTATACACTTATGGACAAAAATATGGAGACTGGTGGAAAAAGTTGACTCGTTGTTCAGAAAAACGCAAATATCCCAGAAAGTAATAAAAACAGAGACCTGAATCAGTTTCCTATCTAGACTTCCATCATATTTTAACAACTTAACGATTTAAGCAACGAAAATAAATAAAAATAAGCAATCATACAACAAAAAGAACAAAATACCACACAGGACAAAAGTTTGGAGACTTATCCCAATCGCGACAGAAGTTTGGAGGCAAGAGCAGAATATTAAAACAGGAGGCTCTAACTTTAATTTTCTTGATAAAATATGCAAAGTAGGCTACAGAAAACCCTCCACAAAATGGGATGTTCCAAGTAGTGTAATAAAATTGCTCAATGTGGTTTTAACATTCAACTAATTCAAGATGCCACCAACGAAACAAATTCCTCAATCCATTCGAGAATTAATCATTCAAAAATGGAAAAACAACGAAATGAAAATCAAAATAGCAAAATTAAAAAGGACCTGCAGCTAACAAAGAAAGCTGTAAGTAAAATTAAAATCAAATACAAGAAAAGTGGATCCTGCTCTGTGGAAGCACGATGTGGCAGAAATCGAATCACAACAAAAGCCGAAGACAAGCATTTGCTATCGATTATTTGAAAATCACGTATACAAATTACAGAAATTATCCTCAGAAATTAGAGCGAAATGGAATGGGGTTACAAATAAACACGTCTCTTCAAAAATAACAGTTCGTCGTTTGAAAGAAAAAGGCTACACATTCCACAAAGCTAAGAAGACACCATTACTGACTACACGTATGAAGAAGCAACGATTGGGCACAACAACACCAATCAAGGACAACGGAACAATGAAGAAAGCTCATCTTCAGCGATGAAAGCCGCTTCTGTCTCCTAAACAATGCAAACCAGAAAGTTGTACGTAAGAAGAACGAAGCATTGGATAGCCGTTGTGTATCTGCTCAGGTGAAACATCCACCTAGCATCATGGTTTCTGGAACACTGACTGCCTTTGGTGTTGGAAGCCTGTGCTTTATTCGTGGAAATGTCAACACTGCTCATTATGTTGACATCATGACTGATCATTTAATCCCAAATGCTGACTTCTATTTCCCTGACCATGACTACATCTATCAGCAGGATGGCGCACCATGTCACAATCCAGAAACACACTGAACTGCTTTCAGGAACACGACATCAGTGTCCTTCCATGGCCTGGAAACAGCCCGGATCTGAATCCGATAGAAACACTGTGGGGGGGGGGGGGGGATGAAAATCGCAGTTGCAAAAGCTAAGCCGATGACTGTGAAGGACTTACAAGGCACTGTTCAAAATGTATGGTGTTCACTTACAAAGGAGGACTGTGAAACACTTGTGAACTCTATGCCACAACGTGTGCAGGCAGTAATTAACGCTAAAGGGGATTCTACCAAATATTAACACCAAATCTCCAAACTTTTGTCTCCGTTTGGATAAGTCTCCAAACGTTTGTCCTGTGGACATGTTTCCTTTTTGTTGTATGTTTTGTTATGCTGGTTTTTTTTGTTGCTCAAATTTTATTCAATCATTAAAATATGGTGCAAATTTAGATATTCAATAGTTTCAGATCTCTGTCTTTATTACTTTCTGGGATATTTGCATTTTTCTGAACAACGACTCAACTTTTTCCACCAGTCTCCTTATTTTTGTCCATAAGTGTGTAGCTGGATTAACCAATACGAAGAATTACAGAGAAAGTTAAGTTATACAGAGATAGCCAAAGAAAAAGATTAAAAAATATGACTCAGTATAAGTTGCGATCTGATTTGATGGACGTAAGTAACAAATACTTTAGTTACGTATTTATTCTATTTTAAAAGCTCAGTATTCCTTTGAAGACAATTTTGGAGACATAAGTCTGTGTTATTATTTTATTTTGGTCGAATTTAATTATTAAGTAGCGGAAGAATGGAGCTACTTATTGTTTTCACAATGTCCGTCTGTCTGTCCGTCCGTCCCCTTCATAATTTCCGCATTTTTTGAGGTAGAAGGTTAAAATTTGGAATATAGCTTACTAAGGGCATGAGCACCTTCGCTATTTAGTTTGGTTTTGATTGGCCCACTGGGGTCGGAGTTTCGGGGGCGGAAATTAGAGGGAACCAAATGCGTATTTATGTATATAAAGGAGTGAAATTCGGCATGCAGATTCCTCTAAGCAAGATCAACATTATATTAAAGTTTGGGACAAATGTTTCCAATAGGGTCGGAGTTGTGGGGGTGGCAGTCACTTGGTTTTTAGAACTGTGGCAGCATATGGCATTTGGTATATCATTCGATCGGAAATGATGAGAAACGAAAGAAGATGGAGCTCTTTTTCATCTTCTAAATAATACGTTCGAGAAAATCAATTTTTCGATTTAAAAAAATGGGGGGGGGGGCAATTAAAAAGTGCAGATGTGCAGATAAAAGGATAAAAATTGATGACCTCAGCGCTTCCGCTACTTTCTTATACCTTTCTCGGGAGGATTAATTTCTTGTTTGTAAATCAACATGTCCATTCATATCAAAGTAAGCATTCCTTTTTATAACACGAAATACACGCTTCTCCAAATATTAAATTGGACTTCATAACAATCTAATATTGGGAAACAAATTATGCACATTTTAAAAAACTTTCAGTCAACCGAATACAAATTTTTCAGAAGTAAAAATAAAATTTCGTGTAAAAAAGGAGAGGCAATGCTGGTGATCATCACAAATTTGTTGAAATGATTGCCAAAAATTCTTTTGAAAATTATTGTAAAGTTAATAAATTATTAGTAAAATTACCGTTCAGGGATCATGCGAAAATATAAGAAAAAGTTTTCATGATCGTGGAGTCTCATTTCAGGAATCAGGCAGTGGTAATCGCCGTATTTGTGTCGTTTTTCAACATGCAAAATCGGTCGAACCCAATATTGGCGTCGTGCAGATGATCTCCGATGGTTGACAAAAATCTCAACCACATTTAAAATATCCGAAATAGTATTTTGGATACCGACATCGTCTTCATTCAAAATACAGGTCGTTAAATTTAGGAATAATGTGCTTAAGATTGTTACCATATGTTTCGATAGCCTGAAAAATTTCCTATGTGGATTGTTAGCACAATCAAATAAGCTTAAAGTAATTAAACAAATTTCTATGACAGTTAAAATTCTACTTATCGTGAAACGGTTATAATAAGTTTTATTATTAACCGCTTGTAAACATAATGAAAATATACAACTGAGCATTGATTGATCAGCCATTTTGGTTTTCTTTCGGTGATCTGAGAAGTTATGAGAGCTATTATTCTACTGGTTTTTCGACTGCTAAGTATAAACACTCCTGATTGATTAAATGTTTAACTTTTACCATTCAGTGAGAATGGTCATACTTTGTTGCCGTGAAAGGTCATAACGGTTGTTTGGAATACCGGCTGATTTTTACCGTCTTTACCGTCCAGTGGGAATGAGCCTTAATTGAAGAAGAAATGCCATTATAGCTATTAATAGCATAGTGAAGAATATTCCCATGAGTGAAGAAAAGAAAAGGGAATAGCACACTATGTCAAATTAAAGAATATATAATAAATGGATGGCCAGAAGACAAAAGACAGGTAGTGGAAAATTTAAAATGCCTATGGGACATGCAGGCGATTTACACATATGTGGTAATCTTGTGTTTGTATTAAATAAATTAATGATACCTGTGTCAAAAAAGAAGGAAGTGCTCCAAAACTTGCACCAGGGACACTTAATAGAAAAAATGAAATTAAAAAAAAAACTAGACAAGCAGTCTACTGGATACACATGAATCATGATATTGAGAATTACTTGAAAGGTGGTGAATTATGTTATAAGTATGCAAATAGAACACAGAAGGAAACCTTGATATGTCATTCGATTCCAGATGTACCTTGGAACAAAATTGGGATGGACATTTTTGAATTTGGGTCAAAAAAGTATTTGCTGCTTGTTGATTATTATTCAAAGTTTCCTGAAATCATACGCATATCAGATATGAAAGTATCAACTATAATAGGGGCCATGAAATCTATTTTTGTTAGACACGGAATACCGTTAGAGGTCATAGCAGACAATTCTCCATTCAATTGTAAAGAAATAAAAGAATTCGCAAAAAGTTGGGATTTTCAACTAACAACTTCGAGTCCAAGATACCCGCAATCCAATAGCCAGGTAGAAAGGCACATTCAGACTATAAGGAAAATCATGAAGAAGGTGTCAGACTCCAAAGAAGACTTCTATATGGCATTTCTGGAATGGAGAAATTCAACAGCTGGCATAGATGAAACACCAGCACAACTACTAATGAGCAGAAGACTCAGAACTTGCTTGCCAACGGTTAAAAGTAATTTACGCCCAAAAGTGATTATAGGTGCAAAACAGAAGTTAGACAATAAACAACGTCAATCAAAGACCATTAATGACAGATCGGCCAAGGATACTGACAATTATAAACCGGGAGAAAGTGTATGGTGGCACAACGGGCAGTTTTGGGAACAAGCACAGATTGTCCGACGAGACAAAAGTCCAAGATCATATACAGGGTGTAAATTTTAAGTTGACAAAGCAGAATAACTCGAAAAATAAGCTTCACACGAAAAAATGCGTAGAATCCAAAGTTGATTATTTTCGAGGGGGCATCTGCTGGTGCTAAAATTAGCCCACCCCCCCCCCGGCCCCTGGGGGTGGGGCGGGGGGCAACTTTAAAATTTCAAATGGGAACCCCTATTTTTTATTGCAGATTCAGGTCCTACATAAAAAACTACGTACATTTTGTCTGAAACATTTTTTTTATTTTTGGTAGATGGCGCTGTAATTCAAGAAAATCCATTTTCTCATTTTTGCGTGGAAATAACTAATTTATTATTCATTTCGATTCCTACATTGTTTTAACTACAATGTAATTTGAAGACATTTCGTCAACAAACAAATAACGTAAACATTGGCATTTTTTTCAGAATGTTTACATTTTAAATTCTGATCTTTAGAAGAAAAGATTGTAATTTTTCAACTGTTTTTGTGAGTGTACAACGCCGTATTGCTTTTGAATTTACATTATGAATTATCTTTCTGTGGAAGAAAAAATTGAGATGGTGTACATTTATGGAGAAAGTGGGAGAAATTTTGATAATGCAGTCGCGCTTTATGCTCAGCGTTTTCCTGGCCAAACGCGATCACGGTCTTCTTTTGTTCGAGTTATTAAACAATTTACTGCGGAAGGTAGTGTGAACCAGAAAAAAAGAACCCGTGCAGCTACTGTTTGTGGAGAAAACAATCAAGTGTCAGTCCTAGCTGCTGTGGCTCATAATCCACATGCGAGCACAAGAGAAATATCAAGGCAATCAGGAATTTCACATATGAGTGTTTGGAAAATGCTGAAGCTCCACAAATTTCATCCATATCATGTATCTATGCATCAGGAACTACATGGCAATGACCACCAAAACCGTCTAACGTTTTGTCACTGGGCACTTCAGCAGATGCAAACAAACCAACATTTTTTTGCACGAGTTCTTTTCTCCGATGAGTCAACATTCACAAACCACGGGGAAGTTAATCGACATAACATGCATTACTGGAGTGAACAGAACCCACACTGGATTCGAGAAGTCAACCATCAGCGACCTTGGTCAATTAATGTTTGGTGTGGGATAATTGGCGATAAACTTATCGGTCCATATTTTATAGACGGTAATTTGAATGGCAACAAATATCGTAACCTACTTGAAAATGAACTACCAGATCTACTTGAAGACCTGAGTATTGAACTTCGACAACACATGTGGTTTCAACATGATGGTTGTCCAGCGCATTATTCATTAGTAGCGCGCGAAGTACTACATCGACTTTACCATGGTCGCTGGATCGGCAGGGAAGGTCCTGTGAATTGGCCAGCCAGATCGCCTGACCTTACATCGCCAGATTTTTTCTTATGGGGTTACCTCAAAGATATCGTTTATAAGGAAACGCCAACCACTCGCGAAAACATGATTCAAAGAATAAGAGATGCTTGCGCTGCAATTACACCAGACATGTTATCAAGATGTGTTCAGGAATTTACAAAACGAGTCAATAAATGCATCGAAGTTGGAGGTCATCAATTTGAACATTTAATTTCATAAAACGGCGAGATGCAAGGGATTTAAGGACAACAAGCAGGCCGAAAGTGAGAGGCGAGGGGACTCACTGGAAATACAAGCACCCCGAAATTCATTTACTTGCAAGTATTTGCAAATAAGAAAAAATAAAACGAAAACAATCGGTCCTTTTAAGGACCACCAAATCTTAAACGGGAATAACTTCATCTTTACACAGTCTTTTACTTTTTTACTCTGTTAGTTAATGAGTTCACTCGTTAGTACGTAGGATGTTCGGTTAGTTAGTTAGCTAATCAGTTGATTTGTTTGATAATTATAAAGTTGTGTGGCCTCATGACCACGAAACAAAACAAAATTATCCTAATCCGCGGCAAAAAATAATAAAATAATAACTTTGCGGCAAAATTTACGAAGTAAATAAGTATTTTTTATTTCTCCGTAACCATTTCCACGCAAAAATGAGAAAATGGATTTTCTTGAATTACAGCGCCATCTACCAAAAATAAAAAAAAATGTTTCAGACAAAATGTACGTAGTTTTTTATGTAGGACCTGAATCTGCAATAAAAAATAGGGGTTCCCATTTGAAATTTTAAAGTTGCCCCCCGCCCCACCCCCAGGGGCCGGGGGGGGGGTGGGCTAATTTTAGCACCAGCAGATGCCCCCTCGAAAATAATCAACTTTGGATTATACGCATTTTTTCGTGTGAAGCTTATTTTTCGAGTTATTCTGCTTTGTCAACTTAAAATTTACACCCTGTATAATCAGGACAACAAGAAACAAAGAATTAAGGAGAAATCAGAGATTCTTAAAAAAAAAGAAATATCCCACATGGATACTAGAAGCAAGGTCAAAACTTAAAGAACAAGAATCAAATTCCAATATAATAAAAGAGCATTTGGAGCCTAGACAAAATATGGAACTGGATCATGGTGCAATCACACAAGATGTGGTAAAATAATTCATAAACCTAAACGTTATCAATGAATATTCTCGTTTGTTATAAAAGGAGAGATGTTGTGTATTTGTATCATGATGGCGCTCCTGTAATTATTTATTAATTGTATATTGTAGCGTCCCTATACTTGATCGGGAGTACAGATTAATCCGGTGACTCGAAGTTCTGTTAAACAAGACCTTAAATTCGTATTAGGGAATAAATATCAGACGTAATTGGTTGGTCCCTTCTAAAGACATGTGAAGGGTAACATTTATTCTCAAGAGATTAATTCCAAAACAACAATTAATTAGATCAGGCACCTTACAGGTGTTGAGGTCAAACAAAAGAAAAAATAAATTAGCAAATTGATTAAAACAGTAAGTAAGTAAAAGTCTGTTCTATTGTCTTTCACTAAAATATTGAGATCAACTTCGTCTTGAAAACATAAGGAGTAAATGTCTGTAAAAATTGATATCGCATAAATAAATTCTTTTAAACAAGTTTGAGTCTTAATTATTCTTTTTGTCGTAATCGGGAAAAGGTCGTCAACGGGAAAGGGTTATTTTTTCGATAGTATCAGTTTCTCCTAAAATCATATCTGGTAAGTATTTTTCTTTAAAGTAAATTTTAGTCGTAATAAATTAATTGATGTTTACTACACTCTCAAGGGATTATTTATGAGTCTATCTAATTAATATCAACGTCGACGGTTTTCTTATTTTAGTTTGTCTTTATCTTTTCTAGTCCTGGATTGAAGTGCTTTCTCTAGGTAAGTCTCATTAATTGTGTAAACGTCTTTCTCTTTATTCTACTTCTTTCGGTACATTCCATGTAACTAGGGACAAAACATGAATTTCTTTTTATATGCTTTAATTATTATTGTTATTTAGTGCAACACATTTTGAAATTTCTTGGAAACTATGAAAACATTTTTCTTAATAATTTTGGCACCAATTTTGTCCAATTTGGCCGACACTATTGTTGAGTGAGGTGCACATGCATATTGAAGGCTGTAATTTGATTGGTTAAGAATATACCTAATATTGTATATATTTCATTTGCTAAATATTGCAAGGTAAGTGGATTTATTAGCTCCATTTTAAGCCCAAGCTCAGGTCTATTGGTTGCATATTTTGTTTGTAATTGGGTTGTAAAGTTTAGGCCTAAATAATGTAACATCAGTCACAAAATTACACATTTTTTAGTGCATCATTTAATAATATGAGAAATAAATGTTGTAACTGTAGATTCCCCTTCGTTAGACAACTCTCTCTAAGAATCAATAGAAAACTCTGAATTGGTTGACCTCTCATTTTAATAAATTAAAATAAAAGTTGTGTAACATCAGTCACAAAAGCATTTTTACTTTCATTATGTCCATAATATTCTTTTCAACTAAACATGGCAAAGACAGCAGCAGAAAGGGAGAAAATAAGGAGGCAGAAGTTAAAGGATAATGGGCAGTAAGAAAATTACAAAAAGAAAAATAAAGCAGAAGCATTGAAGTATCGTAACAAGAAGAAAGCAGAAATTGCAAAACTTTCCAAATCAATGCAGGCAAAGATCAGTACAGACATAATTTAAGCTGTCAAGAAACGAGTTGCAAAATTCAGAGCCCTGAAAAAAGAAATATCTAAAGAAAAATTACCAGCTTTTTTGGATAAATCTCCATTTGGAAATGCTAGTGCACTTGGAAAAGCTACAGCTCGCGCGAAACGTGCATTACCAAGTACACCGCGTAGGAAAAAAGCTGTTATACGCAGACTGTTTCAAACTGAGATTGATCCCAAATTTCCATCCAGCAGCAAAACAAATCAATCAAGATCTACAGGTTTGCCTAAAGAGACTATTAATTTAGTGCAGAAATACTATGAACGTGACGATATTACTAGGCAAGCACCTGGTAGAAGGCTTGTAGTAACTGTTATTCAAGAAGTTAAGAAGCAATCAAGACATTTACAGACAACTCTTAAAGAAGTGCATCAAATGTTTCTCTATGATAATCCTAATGTAAAAGTCGGGAAGAGCTCATTTGCAACATTGCGCCCAAAGTGTGTTTGTGCAAATATCACCAAAATTTCATATCTGCATTGGATGATCTTCATTTGCAAGTGTCCGATATTCCAAAATACTCCAGCGATTTTCCTGAGACCCTGTTATGTGGGCACAAAAGTGCTAATTGTTGGAATAATAAGTGTGAAAACTGCAAAGACGGAAATTATTCAATATGAAAATCTCTATGATGTTGAGTATTCAGCTGAAGTCACTTGGCATCAGTGGAAAAAAATGGAAAACAGCAGGCTCTACAATGTTGTCATGGAAGGAACAGTGGACGATCTGATAAAGTACATCCGTAGCATTTTACCAGTGTTTCTAGAGCACTGTCATGTGAAGCGTGAGCAGGCAAAAGCGTACAAACAGCAACGTGAAGATGCTACAACTGAAGGATTTGCAGCAAACAAGGCATTGATTCAAATGGACTTTTCTGAAAACTACACTTGTCTATCCCAAGATGAAATCCAAAGTGCACATTGGGCACAGGCACAAGTCAGTTTGTTTACAATTGCAGTTTGGCATAGTGGAAGTTTGCATTCGCAGGTAATGGTCTCTGATGATCTAACTCATTCAAAGGACACTGTGGTGCCATATCTTGACAAACTTCTATCAGAGTTGCCAGAAGATATTAAGGAAGTGGACATATGGACAGATAGGCCAAATTCTCAATTTGTTGCTTCCTCACTGCCAGTCCTTGAAAAGAATCACCAAATCATATTGAGGTGGAATTTTTTTGCAACAGCACATGGAAAGGGGCCAGTTGATGGCATAGGAGGCTCCGTCAAGAGACAGGTGTGGGATTCATTTCGAAAAAGAGAGAGTTTAGTTTACTGCAGCTGCCAAAGCAATATCAAATGTAAAAGTGGTGGAAGTTACACCGATTGAAATCGAGGAGCATGCACGAAATTTGAATCTGTTCGAAGTGTTCGAAAATGCAGCCACAATAGAGGGGATTATGAAACTGCACTACCTTCATGTAGTAAGTGGCAGAACTGTGGGTCAGCAACTTATAAATCTGTCATGTACTCCTCAAGCTGAAAATATTGAAATGTTATCATCAGCAGTCAGTGTTGGAGATTGGTTCGAATTATTGGTAAATCCGTATCTCCTCTACAAATTAGTAATGTGCATGGTCCTTAAATTTCTTTATTACCGGTTTCTTTACATTATTTTTAAAGTGATTGTAGTTTTTATCGCAATAGTCAACTATATTTTTTTGACGAGATGCCACCCGTGAAACATCACACAGAAGAGTTTAAAAAGAGAATTCCTTGTTGAACTTTTGAAGCAAGGAAATACACAAACATTTGTTGCAAACTGTTTAGGATGTGCTCAAAGCATGGTTTCTTCAGTGTGGAAAAGATTTCAAGAAACTGGCAGTGTTCAGAATCGAAGAAGATCCGGAAGACCACGAAAGACAACTCCTCGCAATGATGCTCAACTTCGACGCATTTGCAAGGCATCGAGAAAATGTACATCAAAACAAATAAACGCACTGTCGAAGCCAAATGGAGTTGATGTCTGCAACAGAACTGTACGTAATCGTTTAAGCGACATGGGTTTTAGGTTTTGCAAAGCAAAAACCAAGCCCCAAACAACCCCAAAGCAGAGAAGTGCAAGAGTTCGCTGGGGAAAAAAACATCAAACATGGACTGTGGAGGATTGGCGTAAATTAGTATTTAGTGATGAGACGAGAATTTGTATTGGACATGATGATGGCGCCAAGTTTATATGGAGACAGAAATCAGAGAAATTTCATCCTGACTGTCTCAACACCAAAACCAAATTTCCACAAGGGGTTATGGTTTGGTCATGTATGTCTGCAAAGGGTGTTGGTAGAATATGCATTTTAAAATCGACAATGACTGCTGATGTCTATGTAGACGTCTTAGAAACTTCTCTCCTTCCTACTGTCGAAGACCACTTTGGTGACTCACCTATTATGTTCCAAGATGACAATGCAAGTTGTCATAGAGCAAGAAAAGTTAAAGAATGGCTTCAAGAAAGGCAACTCGAAACGTTGGATTGGCCAGCAAACAGCCCGGATGCCAATCCTATCGAAAATGTTTGGCACCGTTTGAAGCTACTAGTGGATGAGCAAAAACCTCAAACTAAAGCGGAACTCTCTGATGCTATTGCTACGTGTTGGCCAAAAATAAGTAAGGAATATTGTGAAACCCTCATTGAATCAATGCCTCGGAGAATGAAGGCAATCATAAAAGCCCGTGGTTGGCCAACCCAATTTTAATAATGTGTAAAAGATCCTTAATCTCAAACTTTTTTCCCAGATCGGAAACTATCTGAAACTTTTTTCCAACATGTCTTATTTTGATTTATTTCTACATTATAGTTAATTTTTTCTAAATGTGTTACAAAGTATTTTTCAAGCAATAAAAATATGTAATTTTCTGTTATTAAAATTTCATAACGATTAACGAAATTTGTTCCATTGTTTCACATGCTTATCTTTTATCGCAATCAAACAAAACTACATAATCTCAAACTTTTTGCCAGGGGTTGTATAAAACATTAACAATCCCTTAGAAATTTTTAAAGGCTTGTAGTACATCAAAGAACTTGTAACGACGAATCATGAATGAATATCACAAATATAAATAAGTTCGAGATGGTCGAAACTGGTTCAGTTGTACGTGATCTAATGATACCATAAAAGTATCATTGCAAATTTTCAATGCTAGAATATGACGTATAATAAACGATCAATTCCTAGCAACTAGTCAAGAATAAAAAGTATGCAGTGATGCAATATTGATTCTCTACATCCGTTTAAAAGTAGTGTCGCCATTGTTGTCTTCATTGCTCTTAGGCCTATTGATAATAATTCTCAGAAGGTAATTGCCGTTAGGCCTGAGGTTAAAACTCCTAATCGTTGGCAGGCTTATCATTAGGGTCCGGATTTTAGGTGTAAACAATTCTTAAAAAAAGGTTTGTGGAAAGGTGGAAAAACTTTCACAACCCTAAAGACTGAAATTATAAAATCGCTATTAAAGAACATACATCAGGTACCCTAAAAGGTGGGTGCACTTAAAATCCGGACCCTAATGGGTTACACCTAATGCTATCAAGAGCTACTTCCTATCATTAGCAAATTGCTATTAGGCCTAACTCATGTAATCAACAGCTAATTGTTGTTAGGCCTACAGTTATCAAAGTTAATGGCTATCAAAAGCAATTTTAATATGCAAAAATTCCAAAATTATTATAAAATATTATATCTCGACTCTTCGAGCATTGTTAACGCTAGCTTGGAATATTCTTCCGTTACGAAGGCATTGTTGTAGCACGCGCACACTTCGTTAGCTTGCGCGCGTTCGTCAGCTCGCGTCCGCTTCATTAGCGTGCGGTCGTTCCATTTAAAACAATGAAAAATGATATAGGAATACTTACGAAAATTATAAAAAGAAATTTAGTCATAATTAGAAGTATGGGTGGAAATTTATTCACAATTTATTCACAATTACAAGGGAGAAATGTGCTGAACAGAATGCACATAAACGTCGCATCTATTTGCAAACAATAGAAGCGAGCTGTGCATTTTGTCGACCCATTCATAATGTGTGGAAGGAATGAACGGATAGGAAAAGGAGAGGATAGGTAATTTACATATCTATCATTTCATAATGACGAATCACGAATGAATACAATTTAATTTTTCCTTTAATATTTCACTCATTGTTGGCGCTGATTTGACGCATCGGGATAGGGTATTGTAAATCGTATTACTACCAATATAAGCCCGAAAATGTCTCTACTGTAGATGATGTAACAATGTATGATTGTTCCGTGCGCATGCTTTCTCTCTAAGATTGATTGCACACGCCTCCGTTACGACCAGTTCCTTCATTTCAAATATACACAAATTACAAATTAGAAGTTTATGGGTGGAATATATAAACAATACAGTTCTTCAATACAGTATTCACTAGCTGAGATGCCCGTCTTCACCGAGCTTTTCAAGGAAAAACGAAGGCGGGGCATCAGTATCTATCTACTCTACGTGTATACCAATGTTGTTTAAGGACTTGTTAATTGTCAGTGCATAAGCTGGGACTTGTTAATTCTCAATTCATAAGCTGTGCGAACAGGAAATTGTCGACGTTCGAACTTCACAAAATGATCAGTCGCCTGTGGCGGTATTCTTGGTATTAAAACGAATTGTCCAGCGTTATCCCCGCGGACTACTGTAGCTTGTAATGAACCTGATTGTTCTGAATTAGCTGTTGTATTGCTTAATACCCCAAACGTTCAACCTAATGATTGTCGACCCTACCGTCAACTTCGGATGATGCTGTGGTTTTATCTGGCAGTGGAGTCAGTGCACATAGTGATATTATTTTGCGCCAGCGCACGGATGGTAGGATTCGTCGGATTTTAGAAAATCACCCATGATCCTCAATACTATGTGCTTATGTTTCCATACAGAATGCAAGGTGGCATATTACCTTGCAGTCGAAGAAAAATGCACATACCAAGCGTGTTACGATACGCCCTTTTATGCTTACCATCTTCAAATTCGTCACGTACATGTTTAAGCTCGGCGAAGACGGGCATATAAAGGAAGTCCCAAAACGAGCTGACATTTTAATTTTTTAATAAAACACATTATTCAATGGGAAATTTATAATATTTTTGCTTTCTTAAGAAGTAAAAACGTGGAGATAATGAATGATACAAAACATCTGACCATCTGAATGGCCTTGATACCACAAATTCATTCTTTTGAGACAATTTTCAATAACATATTGATATAATTGCTGGGAAATTTCAGCAATGTTGTGTCGAATTTCATCTTTGAGGTTCTCAATAATTTGTGGTTTATTTATCTACACTTTATCCTTAACCCTCTATGGTCCAGTGTTGCTTCAGAGCAACATAGTGCATTTTCTGGGTTGGAGAGCCAGCTGGTGTTCATTGATAAAAGTTAAACATTATTTACTTATCTAGACGTTCCATTGTTTGTAATTTATAAGGTCTTTGTTGAAAAAGTCAGCGTTTTTAAAAACTTTTTATAACTTTGCTGTGTTAGTTTGTTTAGGTCAAATCTCGTAATCAATATTAAACCAACTTTCCGACAAGCTAGGGAGCTGCAATTTGACACACTTATACAGAATCGATGACAATTTATGGTAAAGAAAAAAATTTTCAAATCGGTTCATTGGTTCGTGTTCTAATGGTACTAACTCATTACTACGAATTGATTGTTGTAACAATTGGACATTTCGTTATGGCGAGAGGTAAATGTATCTATTGTTTATTGTTGCAAAATTAAGCTTTATTGTTGCCACTAAATAAAGCATTATAAAAGCTTGGTTTGATAAAACCTTTTTTACATAATCTTGTTTCCCCATTTCATTGTTTCTTGGCAGGAGTTCTCCCGCGCTGTTGGGTAAGTTTTAGCTACAAAACAATCGTAATTTTTCAATAATGTACTTACGAAATTGAAAAATAAAAATTTATCTGATAATTGTTAATACTTTAGGAGTAATTTGATTGTTTTTAGGAAGTAAAATATTCATTGTTATAGTGGCAAAGCTAAAAAATCAGTATGTTGCTTCAAAGCAACAACAGTCCATGCGGGCTAAAAATAGGCCTATCTAGCATATGGAAAATCTGCTTTTTAAGTTATTTTCAGATAATGAAATTATTCATCTAAATTTATTTATTTTTTGTGACTTCATTAGCAAGATGAACACTCAAAATTTTTATGGGAAAAAAAGATTACAATCTTATAATATAAGAATTCCGCCAGAGGAGAGCAGTGACAGTGAATTATCTTCAACTGATGAATCTGAATATGATCCAGAAGATGATGAAATTTTAATCGAAAATATTGAAGGTAATACAATAATTGTTATATTGTAAAATTTTTATTCGAACCGAGACACAATGCCTTGATTGAACGTTTCATGCTTGTCATTTTAGATAATCATTGTGACAATAGTGATGAAGAGAAAGAAAATGATGAAGATGATTTAGTGATTGAAGAGGTAATTGCCCCTTCTTCATCTGCTTCAAGTAATGCTGCTATCCTAAGAAGAAATATTTGGAAAAGAATATCGGGTACAACTACAAGCTTGCAGAAACCGGAATGGTTAGATACATTACCTGATAACCAGGAAAATCTTAGATCTCCTTTAGAGTATTTCAAAAGTATTTTTAGTGAAGATATCCTCCAAATGATAGTAGAAGAATCGTGTTTATATGCTTTGCAGAAAGACATCAGCTCTACGTTTCAGATAAACAAAGCTACATTAGAACAATTTATTGGAACAGTTATCTACATGTCTGTGATAAAACTGCCACGAACACGATTATACTGGAGTGTTTATTACAGTGTTCCTCAGGTGTCTGATGTTATGTCCCGGTCTACATGGGAAAATATAAAGAAAAATATTCATTTCAGTGATAACTCAAAAGCACCAGAACGGGATGACCTGAACTACGACAGGATCTATAAAATACGCCCACTATTGGAGAAAATCTCAGAAAATACAAAAAAATACCTGTATCTGAAAGATCAAGTGTGGATGAGCAAGTAGTGCCTTTCAAAGGGCATTCATCTCTGAAGCTATACTTGCCAAAAAAAACAAAAAAATGGGGATATAAAATTTTTGTTTTATCTGATTCTAAAGGAATAGTTCACGATTTTCATCTATACAGAGGATCAATTAAACCTGTACCTGGACTAAATGATATAGGTGCAAGTGGAAATATAGTCCTTCAATTGGCTCAAATTATTCCTTCTAACAAAAATTATAAAATATATTTTGATAATTGGTTCAATAGTGTAAATCTACAATTGCAGTTGGCAAAACTTGGGATTTTTTGTGTTGGGACAATCAGAACAAACAGACTTTCTGGATGCAATTTTCCAAGTGATAAGGAAATGAAGAAATCTGAAAGAGGGACATTTTGTGAATTATCATGCACAATAGATAGTACAGAATTTCGTGCTGTGAAATGGTATGATAATAGAGCAGTAACGTTGCTCAGTACTTATGCTTCAGCCGAACCTGTATCTTTTGTCTCAAGATACGATTCGAAAACAAAAGAAAGAAAACAAATTCCTTGTCCTTCCATGGTTTCAGAATATAATTCGTTTATGGGAGGTTCAATCTAATAGATTCACTGATTGCACTTTATCGAACACCAATCAGATCCAAAAAATGGTACATGCGCCTCTTTTTTCACATGATTGATTTAGCATGTGTAACTAGTTGGTTGCTGTATCGACGAGATGCTGAAGTTTTAAAAATCGCTAAAAAAGAACAAATGTCATTATTGAATTTTAAATCACATTCAGCTGAAAGCTTGTGCAAATCGGGTAAAATTCTTGAGAAAAAAAGGGGGAGAAGAAGTTCTAGTATTCTGATGGAATATAATAAGAAATGTAAAAGAGGACCAACCAAACCAATTCCAAATCCTGACATTAGGCTTGATAACATAGCCCATTTGGGATTTTACTCTGACAAAAAGGTAGATGTATAAAACCAAATTGTGATGGTTTTACTAAAGTTCAGTGTCGGAAATGTTTAGTCCATTTGTTAATGTTCATTTGTTTAGTGCGAACGGGCTGCTGGGAATGGACCTTTGATCACTTTCAGTTTCGGTTTTTTTTTTGTTTTTTTGTGAGAAAAGGCGGGTAGTAAGGCGGGTTTACATTACTGCAACGCGAAATGTGTTGCAATACGGAGCGTGAAATTGTTGCTTCTAGTCGCGTTGCGTAGTGGTTTACATTGACGCAACGCATTAAGAAAACTTGTTACTTTCTGATGCAGCGGGTTGATAACGCAACTATCGTGATCGTTTCCGAAGTCAACTTCCGATTAATAACAGCTTAAAAAATGGAGGAAAACGAAAAGAATCTTTTGATAGGTCATAACGCTACTCTCATTATTTTGACAACTTTTATGTATTTATTCGCAAATCGGTTCAAAAGGAGAAAGCGTTCTTGGGTACGTGGTATTTATCGAAGAAGGATAAAACTTGGAGTTTACCAAAATCTAGTTCAAGAAATGAGATTTGAAGATAAAAAATTCGTCTTTCAATATTTTCGAATGACCCCTGAAAGGTAATATTTTTTTTTAATTATACAATTAAAAAGAAAGAGAAACTGCACAGTATTTCAGTGCACAGTGTTATTTTACTAATGTTCATTTTAAATGTGCTAGGTTTGATCAGCTTCTTTATTTAATTGGTCCTGCAATAAAGCATATGAGTTTTCGAGCTCCCATCTCTGAAGGTGAAAGGCTGGCCATAACATTAAGGTAGTAAATGATTTTATGTTTTAAGATAATGCAGGTTATTTATTATGAATATATATTTTTCTTTGCCTTAAATATAAATGTGATGTCTTTATACTGTTTATGTTAGTTATTAATAATGATATTTATAATAATTATAGTTTATAATTTGATTCTTTATATATTTAATTAAAATTTAACGTACTCATCAGGTATATGGCAACCGGAAATTCTCAAAGAACGTTGTCGTTCTACTACAGAGTTAGTAGAAGTGCAATATGCAAGATTATTATGGAGACTTGCACAGCCATTTGGGATATTCTCCAAACTATTTACATGAAAGTATGTATGTGTCGTACAAGTAAATTGTTCCCTTGTAATATTTTTAACAGTCTCTATTAAAAAAAAGAAATTATTTAAATGTTAATCCGTATTTGAAAAGAAATTGCTTCGGCCTTTTTATGGAACATCTTTAAGTAAATTAAAAATTAATACAATTTTGGATATTGATAGTAGGCCTAAATTTTGTCAACATTAATTTAAATTTGCTTATAGGTTCCTTCACTGGATGAATGGAGGAGAATAGAGCAAGATTTCCAGATACAGCTTAATTTCCCAAACTGTGTTGGCGCCTTGGATGGCAAGCATTGTGCTATGCAAGCTCCTAATAACGCATGATCTGATTTTTTTAATTATAAAGGGTCTCATAGCATTGTTTTACTTGCTGTCAGCGATGCTAATTATTGTTTTCGGTTCGTGAGCTTGGTGATTTTGGTAGAAAAAGTGATGCTGGCGTCTTTGGCATTGCTCTAGAAAATGGAACTCTCCAATTACCAGACCCGAAGGTATTGCCTAGAACTGATACGTTAATGCCTCATATTTTTCTTTGTGATCAGGCATTTCCTTTACGTACTTATATGATGAGGCCTTATCCAAGGCGAAATAAGCAGCTGTCAGTAGCTAAAGCCATTTTCAACTACAGACTCTCTCGGGCCAGACGGATAGTCGAAAATGCATTTGGAATTCTGGCTGCAGGATGGTGTATATTTCGTCGACCCATAATAGCAAATGTCGAGACTGTTCAAGCAGTAGTAAAGGCAACTGTAGTATTACATAATTTCTTGAAAATAAACGATTCTGTAGAAAAAAATACTTCAAGGTATTACTGTCCACCAGGTTTTAACGACCACGAAGATTGCAATGGAGAGATACATAGAGGAGAGTGGAGAGAGATAGTGAGAACAGGGAATACCCTTCAAGAGCTTCTTTCCGTAAGAAGGAATATGTACTCTGGCGACAGTAAAACTGTTCGCGATAATTTTGCTCATTATTTTTCATCACCTCAAGGTCAAGTTCCTTGGCAAATACATGGTATAAATAGGGGCAACACTACAATATAATGATTCCTCACTATACCTTTGTAAAGTGAACTTTTTCTATATTATTTTCTATTATTATTTCATCATTATTTTATATAATAATATTTATATTAAAAAAATAAACATAAAACGCCTATTTTAAATTAATGTACTGTATTTATTAATGTTTAAATACGGTTACAAATAAATCTAGTCTTTTTACAACATTATAACCTGAAAAGAAACGGAATGATTAGCTACTTATGAATAAAGTTTTTTTCAAATACTCAGAATTCCTTTTTTTTTTAATTCTTTTACTCAGAATTCATTTCCTTTATTCTGTGTCAATATTTGTCCAAATTTAATGTCGTACAAAGGCTGCTGAATTTTAATTTTTGCAAATGCCTTTTCCTGGGCGTTCAATTCTTTCACTTGTGGTACTAGATTGAGGCAAAATGCTGTATCAGCTCTTGGTTGTTCGGAGAGGTTTTTTTATTTATGCTGTCTAGTGACTATGTGGCAGTGTTAATAACTTGCAAAAACGCTTTATCCAAAGCTTCTGTTTTTCTTCTTTTGAGAGGTGTGCCTAAATAAATTCATAATGGAGTTATAAATTGAATATAACCGCACTTTACAATATAAAGCCCAAGTTGAAACAGAACTTACAATTTGATTTCTCATGATCATTTGCGGAGAAGTTATTAAATTGCTTGAAACTGAAGAAAAACTAAAATGAGAAGTTGGGGCAGTTTTCTCAGCCTCGTCATCAATAAATGTGTCTGGAAGATAATTTTTAACAAAGCAATTAAATTTGATTTATCAATTATATACAAGGTAATGTTAATTGATTTTTGAGTGTAAATAACGTATTAAATAAATAAATATATATTAAAAAGGTTTGAGAAAAATCCCGCCTAATATTTCAAAATTATTGCTTGATTCAGTATTTTCATCGTCTGGTTCTCAATATTACGAAGCACTTCACAAGCATAGCTTGTGGCAGAAACGTTTCCTTCTTGACTTGAAAAATAGTACAGAAAGAAATCCATACAGAAGATAATAAAAAAACAGGATTAATCCATACTTAAGTATCACTATTATTAAGTATAATTCTAAATTTAATAACGTGAGGAGTGTAAATACTTTCTATGTTTAATTGATGGTCGTAAAAATGATAACATCGGCATGTATTGCCATGAAGTTATGAATTTCTTGCGACTTGATCCGCTCGGTTTTTTCTTTTCTTTCTCCCGAATTTCTCTCGTGAATTTATCACGTATCGCCTTCCACAACTTTTGGCATTCATCGCCTATAAATGAATTTTCATACTAGAAAACGATACGCTTTTTAATGCCTAGTTGATCAATCTTAAAACGTATCACGTTAGAAGGTTTACCATAAAAATTCTCACTTGTTATGTTCACACAGTTTGCGATACATGTCCAGCTATTTTTGCGCTTGACTAGATCCCGATAATCATATCTAGATGAATCCCACAACCAAGGAAACTGCTCCACTTGAATGATTAAATTTTCAGTTCTATTTTGATCGTCTGATTCCTTGTTGGCCTCCATGTTTTCAGAAATCGCGGGAAGCTCGCTTTGCATTCTGGGAGGAAAGTGATTGGTTCGTTGGAAATTGTTGCACTATGACGTAGACAAGCAACGCGAAAAGATGAGCTGAAATCTACTTCAAGCGAAAGTTAGCAACCGCTGCGCGACTCTGAGCTGCAACTCCGTTACCATAGCAACTAAACGCTGCGCGGCTGTTTTCACGTCGCGTTGCAGTTATGTAAACCCGCCTAAAGATGGCGATAGCACTCACAACATGTAGTTTTGTAGTTGTCCAGTATTAAAGGGCATTTTATATCAAACATCATGCAATCTTCATTTACACATCATTTACGCATCAATAACATTTTGGCGCACCAACGACGGGCACGAAACATCACCACTTCAAGCAAGTAAGCAAAGCAGTAAGACATTTCAGAGAACGAACAGCATTTCAAGCTCAGAAAGAAGCCATTGAGGCCTAAACCTCCTCCCTCTCTTCCCTGGGCTAACGACAAGCAACGTAAGAAACACGATACTCGGCAATTCGACACCCCGGCAACAACCCTCCTCAACTCGGCATCGGCAGAGAAAATAAACAGGTTCGTGAGTCACTAATCTTGAAATTTTCTTAAAATCAACCAAAAATGGAAGAATTAGTGTTACAAAAATGGAAGTCGAAGCGCCATAGAAGTCCGAAACCGAAAGTTCCCGATAAGGCTTCGGCGCGAGACTTGAAGAAGAGAGAGAGAGAGAGAAGGGAAAGTGGCAAGACAACGATCGAGACGGAGGGAGGGGAAACTTTACCATCTTCCCTTCACCGGAAGCCAGAAACATCTAAGCGATTATCTTGCCGTATGCTGGCGCCGCCTATTGTTGGCTTTTCTGCTGTCTGCTTTTACAACTGAATTGAACAAACGTGACCAAATCCAAAAGTAGTTCCAGTGAGAGAGGTTATCTAAGGAAAAAACCACAGATTTAAGGAGAAAAACAAATTTTTAATGTTTTCTCCTTAATCTGTGGATAAAACTACCTTTAAATTTAACAAACTTTTACCACTCTCGGCGCTTCGCGCCTCACATCGGCCCTGCGGGCCTCATTCAATGAGGCTCATTGGTCACTGTTTTCCGTTACTCGAACGCCTCCGGCGTTCTGTCTACGACGTCCCCCTCCGGGGGTAAGTAATTGATATATACCCCAACCTATTTGGTTACAGGGGGCAGTTGATTTCCCCTCGGCCGGTTACAGGAGGCTAATGATCCGTATTTTTTAGTGGTCACAGAAATGGCTGCCAGAAAGTTACGGGATCTCATTTTATGGCTAAACCTAAATTAACCCAACCTCAGTTAACCTAACCCAACACCAGAACGCTCAAAAAAATGCTGGCTTACCTTTAAGACATGGTTCCTTTCGATAATGGCTAATTATCCAGAAAGCAGAAAAAAGAAAATCTGAAATCCACAAATAGTTCAAAACGACCGCGATCTGCCAATTGTGTGGTTGCTATGGCAACAGCTAACGCACGACGGGAAGAGACCGCCAAAACACGCCCTGTAATGTCGGAATCCACATGCAGGGGGGTGCCAACAGCACTCGGACTAAATATTTTTATTGGCCAAGAAATGGCTCCCAGAAAGTTCTGGGAGCTCATTTTATGGACCATCCTAAGTTAACCCAACCTCAGTTAGCCTAACCAACATAAGAATGAACCCCCCCAAAAAATCAAGCCCCTGTTTTTCTCAATCCCCTTCAAAACAAGTCGCCCACTTTTAGAATCTTCTCTACAGATGGCGTCACCGTACATCATACAGATAATCGCTCAGACGTGCCTGGCTTCCGGTGAAGGGAAAACCGTAAAATCATGCCCGGACGGAAAGGAGCGGAGCGTTCGGAAGAGCAGTAGCCAACGACCATGGCATCGTTCCCGAGGAACTGAAGGGAATTCGACGGCTACGAACGTCGTGGGAGACGGTGTTGGACGGAACACACGGCGGGAGCCGAGAAACGAGAGCTCAGCGGAAAGGATATCGCTCGAGCAGCTTACGGCGAGCGAGCCAGCGAGCGGCGGCGACCAGGCTAAAGATTCCCAAGCGCACTCGGCCGAATGCATATTGAATGCATCGTTTATGTTTCCGTTCACGATACGAACCAGCCACTGTTTCAGTTTGACGAGGATTGATTTAGATACATGGACAGAGCAGAGCCACGTCGAAGAAGGACTGCAAGTATTGGAACTGACAAAATACAAAGTAGCAGGTATTTGTCCTTCAAGCGTCTATGCTTATTTACGGGACGGAGTTGAGAGAGTAATTGAGAGAGGCGGCAGCTATTTCAAGCGCCGTTAATTTATCGAGACTTTTATTCAATAGTTTTTGTCTGCGTGTGTTCTCCCGGGGTTTTGCTTTAAGCATTTTTACTAGCTCGGCAACTCTGACTCTGTTAGTGTTAATTCTCCCATTAAAGTTTTTGTGAACATTTACGAAGTAACGTTTGTCATTTTAATTAGCGTTATTCGTTTTCTTTACTTTCTAGTCTTAGAGAAAGTCATTACTTAGTGATGGTATGTGGAGCTGTTAACTAAGCTCCCTACATCGAATTATTCATGTTAAGTGTTAATTCAAACTTGTTGGACTCTTGTATTGCCAACACGACGTTGTGCAAATCACATAGTGATGTACACTATTTCAACTAGGGTTTTTGGAATCCAGGCGGTCTAATGCGAAGGGTGTTAGAACACGAACTTTTAGAGCACATAGACTGTGTCGTTAGCTAAATAAATGAATGCGCTATTGTTCTAGGCTTAAGGTTTCTTTGTTAAGCCGACATCCATTTTTGAAACAGGATTTAGAGTTTACCTTTAATTCTCTGTGGCCTGTATTTCTTTCAAGCCAAGTTTAATTTTTTGGATATATTTTTCTAAATATTTATCCTTTATTTATTTTTCTAAATATTTATCCTTTATTTATTTTGTAATTGTAATACTTACAGGAATTTTATCGCACGTTGCCCATGAGCGGCTATTGTTACCCTTTCAAGAAAAGGATGAATTGTCAATAGTATAAGTAGTTAATTATTATTATTGAACTATTTCTCATCTTTGGATTAAGTTTCAATTCTCGTAAAATTTTACCAAGTGGTTTACCGTTCAGCTACTCAGCAGTTGGGTTTAGTAAATTTACGCTTTGAAACGTGCCTACAAATTGTAGCGTCGTTGTAATTATTTAATCTTTCTTGGCACACGTTGGAATCCAGTCTTTGGATTTATTTTGTTACCCTTTGAAATAAAGGATGCTATTGTAATTTAATTTATGGGCAATTACTTTTATAATTCCAAAGTATTTTATTATTTCTAGTTCTCTTTCTTTAGTAAATCTTTTATTTTCTTGCGATTAGTGTACAAATAAAACTAATTTATAAATTTACACGTACGCAACCACAGTGAGTGTCTTATTAGTTAAAATTCCACTGCGCCAGATTTCTGACCGTGACAATTAGTAAGACTTAAACATAAGAGGGCTCGGGTTAAAGGTCAAATCTCCAGGTTAGAGACATTTTTTAAAACAGTGAGTGTACAGCAGTAGACGCACAAGTGAGATTGAAAAAATTGGAAGATATCTGGCATTCCTTTGAGGGGTTGCAAACGGAGATTGAAGATATCGTGTTACAAGACGAAAGTCAAATGCTTCTTTTCGAAACCGAAAATGAAACCGAAAGAGAAACGTTCGAAAGCAGATATTACGAACTAGCAGCAATAGCACAATGCATTATTGATAAAGATAAAAAACCATTATCATTACTGTTGGATATAAATAGTTTCGACCGCTCTTCCGTATTGTTGATCAAATGGCCTTGGATTCAAGGACGGTTGCCTAGACACGACATTGTTGCTGTTCAGCGAGGCTCTTCATTCTTGTGCCACCGAGCGAACAAGACGTTCATCGCCATTGATTGTATCTTAGCCCTTTTTATGTATATGTAAACTAAGACAACTGTAATTAGCATAATGGACAATATAATTGTTATTCATTAACGACTGTTTTGGTGTTTCCTTTCTCAACATCCTACACCTTTCAAAACCAACAGGTTATGGGTCCAGACATCGTCAGACACTGCGCAACTGCATACGAAAGGTAGGATGTTCAACCCTAACGATTACTAAAGAGTTCGAATTCAATTTGACTGCCTTTACTGCGTGTGATATATCTCAACTCCGACGAATTGAGGTTTAATGTGCGAATAAATGATTATCAAGCGATAATTCCAGTGCACGTTTCACCGAATTAATTGAATCAAAATTGTCTACCGGACTTTTTCCGACATGGCGAGTATGTTTAATGCGACCTGTTTCGAAACTCTCACGAAGGATAATTATGATACGTGGAGGATGCAAGTTCAAGCTCTCCTCATCAAAAATGAAACGTGGGATTATGTTTATGGTGAGAAACCGAAGCCAAAAATAATTGAAGGAGCAACAGAGTCGGTGATACAGACAGTCCTTGATGATTGGATCGAGCAGGACCGCAAAGCCAAGTCAGACTTAAGGTCCTAGAAGAAAGTATAAGGTCGCTTGAAAAAACAATGCTGTGTTTAAACCATTTATTTGTAAGATCTGTTCTTTCAGAATATTGTTCAATAACACAAAATAAACATGTATGTGTAAAATGAATCCATTCTAAGCAAAAATAATAAAATTATAACAGAAAACTTCATATTTCAGGTATTTTGCCTGGAAATAAGTTTAAGGTCGGGATGTATTTTGTTTTAATAGCCAATGAAATCGCCCTTTTTTTCAATAACCTTAATCATTCGGTTAGTCATGGAGTCTGTGAGTTGTTTTAATACTTCAGGAAGCATTTCTCCCCATGCCTTTTTCACTTCTGCAACAAGTGCTTCCTTGGTGTTGTATTGGCGACGATTCTGGTACACGGTACGCACCAAGATATCCCATAAGTTCTCAACTGGGTTCAAATCAGGGCTACGGCTTGGCCAGTCTAATACAGTTATTTGGTTGGCTGAAAACCATTCTTTTGTAGATGCTGAGCTGTGGATCGGTGCATTATCCTGCTGAAAAATCCAGTCGCCTGAAGTGATGAGAGGGGCATGCGATAGTAAATTCTCTGCCAGCATGTCCTGGTACTTTAAGGAATTCATCCTTGTGTTTATGAACACAATAGGAGTTTTCCCACCCCGCGCAAATCCACCCCACACCATCACCGAACCCCCACCAGCTTGCCTCTTGGAAAAATATTCTTGATTTCCACGGATATCGTGCCAATATCGAGTGAAACCATCAGGCCCGTCTAGGTTAAATTTTTTCTCGTCAGAGAAGACGACATTTTCCCATTTTTCCCCAAAGGGTGCACATTTCTTGGCAAAGGCAAGTCTTGCATCTTTGTGAGCTTGTGTCAGTGGTGGTCTTGCCATCATCTTGGAGAACGACAGATGAGGATCCGACGAGAGTACGTGTCTCACAGTTCTACTTGTGCATTTTAAGTTCAACTGTTCTTTAATAACAGCCGAGGAATGATGTTTGGTGCGGGCTAATCGCAAAGCCCTCAGTTTCTCTCGGCGAGTCATTGCTGGTGGTCTCCCTGATCTTGTCTTGACGCCATAATTGTCTTGATCTTTTAAGAAATTATTTACAACAGTATTTGATCTTCCAATTTTTGCAGCTATTTTGGATCCAGTTAGGCCAGACTGCTTGAATGCCACAATTTGACCTTTTTCAAACTCAGAAAGATGCTTTCCTTTCGGCATTGTGAGAGTCACAAGATATAAGGAAAATGTGTCAATAATTTTACTTTACCAAACTCAAGAACACCTATTTAGCATGTATTTGTATAATTATGAGTCAGTGGTCGGCATGTCTCATTAAATTTAGGGGAAATAGGAAGCGACCTTATACTTTCGTCCAAGCAGAATTGCTGAAATATCACATTTATTACTATAACTTTATTTTTTATCTTTACTATGGACTCTTTATTATTTATAGATATTCTTTACGTGTTGTTGAACAATATTCCGAAAGAACAGATCGTAAAACTAAACGGTTTCGACACAGCATTGTTTTTTCAAGCGACCTTATACTTTCTTCCAGGACCTTAATTTTAGCCATTAGTCCTTCTGAATTAAGACAAATTCGGGATTGCGACACTTCGAAGGAAATTTGGGACAAGCTGGAGACCATATACGCCTCCAAAGGCCCCGCTCACAAGGCAACTTCGTTGAAGCAACTCACTCAGCAAAAGATGCAAGAAGCTGATGATATCCGTGACCATCTCTCTAAGTTCTTCGATGCTGTCGATAAATTGCAATCGATGGACGTAGACATTAATGGTGACCTCCTGACCATCATGTTTTTGTACAGTCTGCCTGACTCCTTTGAAAATTTCAGATGCGCAATAGAGACTCGTGACGTACTCCCTACCGCTGAATCACTTCGAATAAAGATTATTGAAGAAAGTGATTCCAGGAGATACAAGTCCGTCGTCAGTGATTCAAACGCCTTACACGTCAAACATTCTTCCTTCCGGCCCCAAGCCCAATGCTCCGGAAGATGCGACTCCAAGAAGCATAAAGACAGACGGAAGCCAATCAAATGTCATTTTTGCGGGATTCCAGGCCATAAAATTGCCGAATGCCGAAAAAAAAAAAAAGTGAAAGTCAACATCGAAATCATACTGATGAAACTCATCATGCTGATGCGCTCGAGGCAGCATCGACGCCATTGTCAACCAATCCTCTAAAACGCAATACATGGTGTCTAGACAGTGGAGCCACTTCCCACTTGTGTAACGATATGACGCTCTTCACCAAACCAAAAGAAATAAAATGTGCACTTCGTTTGGCCGATAGCACCATTACCCAGATCGAAGCCAAAGGAGACGTTGCCCTTTCAGTCGATGCAAATGGACGTTCGAAACCTGTTGTGCTGCAAAACGCACTGTTTGCCCCTGATCTTCGGACAAACCTTCTATCAGTCGCAAAACTGGTTGACAGGAAGAATGTCGTAATCTTCACCAAGAATGGAGCAACCGTTAAGGACACTCGTGGGAATGTTCGATTTAAGGCTGATCGTAACGGCGATTTATTCTACGTGCGTGACAAAGCACACGAAGCTAACGCAGTTGCCATAGAAAGATGGCATCAACGTCTTGCTCACCTCAACGATAATGACTTACGATCCTTAATCCAAAAAGGATATATTGACGGATGTAAATCCGCCTACGACCAAGTTTCATCTACATGTAAGATAAGCATCACTGGCAAGTTGGCCTGCTTGCCTTTTCCAACGTGCCACGCCAGATCCTCTACACAATTGGAAGTCGTTCACTCAGATGTGTGCGGACCCATGCGCGTCGAATCTGAAGGCGGAGCACGATATTTCCTCACCTTCATTGATGACTATAGCAGATGGTGCGAAATCTATTTTCTCCGAAGTAAAGACCAAGTGGCGGACAAATTTTTGGAATACAAAAGCCTAGCAGAAAAGCAAACCGGATGCAAAATTAAAGCCCTTCAATCCGACAACGGAAAAGAATATTGCAATGCCCGCATGGACCAAATTCTAAAGAACTCGGGAGTCAAGAGACGGTTGACAGCTGCGTACACCCCACAACAGAATGGTTTGGCGGAACGCAAAAACAGAACTCTCGTGGAAGCAGCACGCTGCCTCCTTCTACCCAGCTAGCACTCATATGTTATATTTCCGTTGGAAACTGGTATTTAGGTTGGTAAACCGTAAGAGCTGAGAATGGAAATGTTCAGATCTTGTTATTAAAGTGTTCGGTTAGATAACGGTTAGATGTTAAGTAATTCCTACGTTTGGTACTCGTTGGGAAATCGTAATATAATTTCACTCATGGCTCGTATAAAATGGCGATCCATTATTGGATGTTCACTAATTGACGTATGTGCGCAGTAAAAATGCGCAGAAGAGCAATACAGCATCTAATTCAGAGACCGTTAAAGTAAGTGCCTCTGATCTAATTTGACTGAAAGCGCGCCTTTTACAAACTAGTCTTTGATAGACTATTGAAGATTGACATCTACGCTCGCTTCCTGCTTTTTTGTTTCTCCAAGAAAAAAAGTAAGTTATAACCAGGTTATAACTTACTATTATATATGTTTCAATATAATTATTTGTATTTTGGTGTAATTTTTTAACACTTATTTTGTGGGATTCTATTTTCACATCATATTAACAATATTTATTTCTCTTTAAGAAATTGCTGTTTTCTTATTCCTACGGAATAATCATATAAGGTATGCAATCTTTTTTGATCTAAAATTCATATTACCTTGTGTTTGCTTGAGTACAAATAGAAATAACAATTTTACTTGTATTTTAACAAGTAGGATAAACTGTACATACGTATAAGACTATTATTACTTGTCCAGAGTCATTAATAATGATCGTATTATTAGAAAACGACGTTTATTTATTTAATAATAATGGAAGCTGTTCGTTTAATATGAGATTATTTTTTATAGCTTATTTAATTCATCGTCACCACGATCAATACTTTTGGGACACCATGAATTTTGGCCTTTCTGAATTATTATTATTATTTTGCATGCTTTTGTAATTTTTAGTGTATAGTTTCAAATTATTATATGTATATTTTTTTTCCTACAGATGCTGCTAAAAAGGACCCCGACCTGAGACGTTGGAGATAGGGTTTTTCCAAACTAATCGAATAAATCGTGAAAAAAAATTCGACTAAATAACCGATATTTTTTTTTTCGAATAAAAAATCGAGTAATCAAATTTTCAAATTACTTTGAGGGGGATGAAAATATGACAACCATCCAGGAACGGTTAGGCATAGGCTTTGGAATTCATCTATCCCAATGTTTATAGTATTGCAAAAAAATATATTAGCTTAATTTCAACCTCTGTTCCGTCAGAATGTTTATTTTCTCAAGCAGGAAGAATTATTTCACCGTCAAGGAATCGAATTTCTGGCATTTTTTACAGAGCTTAGATGTTAAATACTGGAATTTGTAAACAACAGTTTTTAAAATTTAGATTTTGTAATTTGTTCTCTTTAAAATTCGTGTAATTGATGATTTTGTTCAATAAAATAAAAAACTATTAGCGAATTTGTATTTTTATTCGATATTTACTTAAAAATTATCGAATAAAAAGTATCGACAGATAAAAAAAATCGAGTATTTATTTGTTCGAATAATTTTTCCTAGGAAAAACACTAGTTGGAGATTTCCAAGAAGGACGCCGACCTGTTATTAAACGGAGACGCAGGCCCGATAGGAGATTCGACACTTATCAAATTGCTTAAAGAGTCAAGTTAATTTTCTATATTTCTTAATTTTGTATCATCGTTTATCTTTTACTTTCTTTGATTTTATTCATTGTAATTTTAATAATCGGCATTCGGTATCGATTGTTCGCGACCAGGAGGAAGTATCTCTACTAGGTCCGCGCTTCTGATGTTAAGAGACTGTTTTTCCCCCATTCGTCTTTTTTTTTATTTTGTAATTTACATTTGTACCTTTTTATTGGATAATTGCCATTCTGGCCCTTATATATATTCTCTGTAATTCAACCAAATTTTGTATCGGCATTGAATAATGAACTCAATGAGTTCGAAATACGTATATGCTTAATAAAATTCTTTTGTGTACAAGAGGTTGTTAGTTGGTCATGTCGTTATCCACAGTCCTTTCCAGTTTCTCATATTAATGTTGGGATCACGTTAGGAAATCATTGGGAATATATTCTATAGAATTCTATATAATATATTAATGTTGGGGTTATGTTAGAAAATTGATGGAAATACGTTATATTAATGTTGGGATTATCTTAGAAAATTGTTAGAAATACGTTATATTAATGTTGGGGTTATGTTAGAAAATTGATGAAAATACGTTATATTAATGTCAGGGCTATGTTAGAAAATTGTTGGAAATACGTTATATTAATGTTGGGATTATCTTAGAAAATTGTTGGAAATACGTTATATTAATGTTGGGAATATTGTTAAAAATAACCCAGATCTAACGGTTAACCAACCATCAGACAGCGTACCATTTCTGCGTTAGTCTAACGTATGGACCTAACGTTGGAATTACGTATTGGAATTTACATTGGAATTACGTAAGCATGCTAGCTGGGTACCGTCAGGATTGCCCCCGTCTTTCTGGGCTGAAGCAATCGCTACTGCCAATTATATCAGAAATAGATGCAGTACTAAAGTTCTAAAAGGTGATACCCCTTTTGAAAGATGGTCAAATCGGCGTCCGAATCTCAAATACTTAAAGGTTTTTGGATGTAGAAGTTTCGTTTTGAAAAAACATCCGAATAAAGGAAAGTTTCATGCAAAAGCTACGGAAGGCAAGTTCGTTGGTTATTCGGATACACATAAAGCGTATCGAATATGGATGCCCAAAGAACGCAGAATATGTATTACCCGAGATGTTAAATTCCTGGAAGGGTCCAACTCAAATGATTCAATGGACGATATAATCGACGAAAACACTATCAACGGACGTTTTAAACTTTTGAATGCCTCCTATGAGTCATATTCACCTAAGGAATGTGAAACCGATCGAAATGAAGTGACACCGCCAGAGAGTGATTTACCTCGATTAACTTCGTCTGAAGACATTCCTTCAACAAACGATGAGAAGAAATCTTCGGTCCAACCCCAAGCAAAACGAGCTCCGGGACGACCACGGAAAATTTTCACAGGGAAACCTGGAAGGCCCAAAAAGGAATATAAATTGGTTACAAATCCTGATGACTATAAAGACGATGATATCCCTGAACTTCCGATTAATGATGAAAGAGAACACGAGGTCCACGTGGATGACGACTCATCTGACGAAATACAAGAAACAGAGTATGCTGCACTCGTAAATGAGATTTCACTATCCAATGCCATGCTAGGAGACCATGGTGACGAATGGAGAGAGGCCATTTATCGAGAAACAAAAAGTCTTTTGGAAAACGATGTGTGGGACTTGGTGGACCGACCAGTGAACCAAAAGGTCATCGGTACCACGACCGTCCTCAGAAATAAATTTCGAAAAGATGGCACCTTGGAACGACGCAAGGCTCGAATCGTGGCCAGAGGATATACTCAACTACAAGGAATCGACTTCTATGATTCGTTTTCTCCTGTAGCCAGACTCGGCTCGTTCCGGTTATTGATGGCCCTCTCAGCCGAATTCGACATTAGAATTTCTCAACTTGACGTCACAACGGCCTACTTGTATGGAGACCTCGACGTGGAGACTTATATGGAGTTGCCACAATTATTAGAAGAAACACTCAATAAAATGGCTCGTGAAGAAAAGGACATTGATGTCCGCTACAAAGCGCAAAAAATGCTACGTAGTTTACATAGAGGAAACCAGGTGTGTAAATTAAAACGAGCAATATATGGATTACGCCAAGCTGGCCGTCAATGGCACATAAAGTTAACCGACGTACTTCTGAGCATTGGATTTCATCCTACAAATTCCGACCCCTGCGTGTACACTGATGAAAGGAAAGAAACGTTGTATTGATTTACGTCGACGATTTATTGATTGCTACCAAGAGCAAGCACAAAGAAAAATTGCTAAAGGATACCCTGTGCCAAAATTTTAAAATCAAAGATTACGGCGAAGCCACATTTTGTCTAGGAATAGAGATTAACCGAACAAGGGAGAGCTTACACCTTTCACAATCCGGATATATTCGCAACATACTGGAACGATTTCACATGACAGAGTGTAAACCTGTATCGACCCCACTCGCTTGCGGACTCAATCTCATTCACCCTACGACGGATGAAACTATGAAAGCTGCGAATCTACCTTATAGAGAATTGGTTGGCGCGTTAATGTACCTAGCCGTCGGGACGCGCCCAGACATCGCTTTTGCCGTAAGTGTCTTGAGCCAGTTTAATGAAAAACATGATGGCACTCATTGGAGTGCGGCAAAAAGGATCCTGCGTTACTTAAAAGGAACTGTTCATTATGGTAGAAATTTGAAAGGTTTCGTCGATGCAGACTGGGCCAATTGCCTCATCGACCGCAAATCCTATACCGGATACGCCTTCGTGCTGGGCAACGCAGCTATCTGTTGGGAATCTCGAAAACAAAGTGTGGTAGCCCTCTCTACTACTGAGGCTGAGTATTTGGGACGGTCAACTGTTGCAAAAGAAGCAATGTATTTGATCCGTTTCCTGAAGGAGGTTGGTTTCGACCACATTGCTACAGCTGAGGTTTATAACGACAACTAAGGAGCTATCAAGTTGGCAAACAATCCAATCCATCATTCACGAACGAAGCACATAGATATTCGGCATCATTTCATCCGACAAGCTCTCATTGAAGAACCCATCACGTTAACTTACCTGGACACAGACTCAATGACCGCCGATGTGCTCACGAAAGCGCTGCCTAAACGGAAACACATATTTTGCATGCAGCATTTGGGGATTACCCCATCCGAATGATGAAGAGACTGTCTTCAACTAAGGGAGAGTGTTGGATATAAATAGTTTCGACCACTCTTCCGTATTGTTGATCAAATGGCGTTGGATTCAAGGACGGTTGCCTAGACACGACATTGTTGCTGTTCAGCGAGGCTCTTCATTCTTGTGCCACCGAGAGAACAAGACGTTCATCGCCATTGATTGTATCTTAGCCCTTTTTATGTATATGTAAACTAAGACAACTGTAATTAGCATAATGGACAATATAATTGTTATTCATTAACGACTGTTTTGGTGTTTCCTTTCTCAACATCCTACACCTTTCAAAACCCAACAATTACAACAATCTGATAATATTAATATCGTTCAGAATAGTCAAAGTGGTCAGTTAATTGAACAACCACGAAACAAACCAAAACTCCCAGAAATCAAACTGCCTGAATTCAGTGGAGAGTTCACAAAATGGCTGTTTTTTAAAAACACTTTCGAATCAACGGTACATAGCAACAGAGACCTACTAGGACCAGAAAAATATCAGTATTTGATAGGAGTACTCAAAGGAGAAGCACGACACGTCATTCAGGGTTTTAGCTCAGAAAATTATGAGAATGCATGGCAATTGTTAAAAAACACATACGACAATGAAATGATGATTATTGAAACTCACATAGATGAATTATTGAATTTTCCAACAATATCGAAAGAAAATAAAGCAGATTCTATGAGAGCTATAGTATGGCATATACAAACTCATATATCATCGCTTCAGTCGCTTCATCAGCCAGTGGATCAATGGGATACGATAATCATTCATATGGTTAAAAGAAGATTGGATTTTGTTGAGCAAAGAGACTGGCAAAATCATGTTAAAGATCGCACACCACAAAATATGCCCACTCTCAAAGAGTTTCTCAAGTTTCTGACAGAGCGTTGTCACACTTTAAGAATAATCAACCAAGGTAAAGGAAATGGAAATGGTCGGAATCCCAAGAGAAGAAAACTGGGAAAAAGGTTATTTTAACCTCAGCGGAATATATAGCAGTATGCAAGATATGCAATGGTCATCATCCAACATTTCGATGTGACGAGTTACAGAAATTATCTCCTGATGAGAAAAAGAAACGAATCATGGAGAAGAAACTATGCATTAACTGTCTTCAGATGGAACATCAGGTAAAAAATTGCAAAGTCTCCAATTGTAAAAAATGCATAATACTATTTTACATCGAGATGAATCTCGGAAAGTACAAGACGTTAAAATAGCAATAACACCAACACTCACACAAGACAATGATGCATCGATGAATATAAGTGCTCACTGCAAAGGAAATTATATTTCTCAAGTTATATTGTCTACAACTCAAATCTATGTTCGGGATGTCAACGGGAAATTAGTTCGTTGTCGAGCTCTTCTAGATCCCGGTTCACAGTCCAATTTGATGACTGAAGAATTGATATCTAGATTGGAATTACCGTATAAAAGAGGAGAAAATTCGATTAGCGGTATCAATCAACTTAAGACTGATACAAATAAAACTGCACAAGTCGGCATCCAATCCCTGCACAACAATTTCACAGCAAAATTAGAGTTTCTTATCTTATGCTCAATCACTGAACATCTCCCGCAAAGAAAATTGGAAACATCAAACCTCACCATTTCGAAAGATATTGTACTAGCAGATCCGTCATACAAAGAACCTGGAAAGATAGATTTACTTATAGGAGCGGGATTGTATTGGAAAATCTTGATTGGAGCTCCAAGAAATCGTATACCTGGTCAGCCAGCCTTGCAGAACACGAAACTTGGTTGGATTATTGGAGGAGAATTACAAGGATTCAATTCAAACCGCAATAAAGAGCCAATCAACTGCTTGAAAGTAACCAACGATCAACTCCATCAGCAAATGGAGCGATTTTGGAAACATGAATACCTACCAGAGACCAAGTTATACACAGATGAAGAAATTCGTTGTGAAAAACATTTTGCAGAGACTACACGAAGGGAACCAGATGGAAGATTTGTAGTACATCTACCTACCCGTTCAAACATTGTTCTTGGAGACTCAAGAGAATATGCACAGCGAAGGCTAGATTCATTAGAAAAACGGTTTCACCGAGATCCTCAATTGAAAACAGCCTACAACGATTTTCTGCAGGATTATGAAGCAAGAGGCCACATGTCAAAAATATCCGATGCAGATATGTCGAAAGCCAAAGATATCTATTTCATTCCACATCAGGCTGTGTCCAGACCGGATAGCTTAACTACTAAAATTCGAGTGGTTTTTGATGCCTCAGCCAAAACAATTCTCGGCTCTTCACTCAACGACAAGTTAATGACAGGACCCAATCTACAAAAAGACTTATTTAAAATTCTTCTGAGATTCAGAAGTCACGAGTACGTCCTGACTGCAGACATTGAACAGATGTATAGACTTGTAGATGAACAAGATAGGAATTTGCAGCTCATCCTTTGGAGAACTCATATGGAAGAACCATTGCAAATTTATCAGTTGAATACAGTTGATGTTGTCTTCAGCAGCTTGCTGTGGAACATCAAGAAGAATATCCTCTGGCTGCTAGTGTTGTAAAGGAAGACTTCTATATGGATGATGTTCTTACAGGAGGCAGAGAAATTCAGGATGTGGTTGCACTGCAAAAACAGTTATTCGACTTAATGAAGCGAGCACAGTTTCATCTTAGGAAATGGAGATCAAACAATCCTGTCGTTTTGCAACATTTGTCAGAACAAGATGCAGGTGATTTGCTTACCATCGATAAAGAATCCGTTAAAACATTGGGACTATTATGGAATTCAACACAAGATAACTTACAGTATAGAGTTGATCTACCAAAACAACAATCAGCTACGAAAAGGACACTCTTGTCTAAAATTTCACAAATATTCGACCCGTTAGGACTTCTTGGACCTGTCCTGATCCGAGGGAAGATTTTTATGCAAAAGATTTGGATTGCTGAATTGAAATGGGACGAAACAATCCCCTCACATTTAATGGACTTATGGAACAACTATTACGACTCATTACCTAAACTCAGCACAGTTAAAATTACCCGTAATGTAAATCCAAATAATATCAACAATGAATTCGATCTGTTTGGATTCAGCGATGCTTCACAATCAGCTTACGGAGCGTGCGTTTATATTGTCTACTAGCAAAGGTACCCGGCGTTGCCCGGGATAATTACACTTGGATGTAAACAGAATAATCTCAAAAAATTAAATTAAATTTTGCAATATCTTAAAAATAAACACATGAAAATGCTTAGAATTAATACAGTAAAAATTCTTAATGAAAATTCGAAAAAAATCTTTTTAAAGGCTGGACCTCTCCAAGGATGCCACTGCTAGTCTAAATAATTTCTTACTCACGTAATCTTACCTCAGATGTATACTTAATGTTGTTGCAATTTCCACTCTTCTCTCGATGTGTTGAAGCAAAACTTGGCCATTCATCACTTTGTGCAGTCTAGCAGTCGCCGATTCTTCTATTTACTTGCTTCCCATTTGCTCAATACATCACGGAGCTAAAGGAGTGCTTCCTCTGTCGTCTTTCCACTCTTTCTCAATAGTCTGCTAACTCTCCATTATCTCCAGTTACTCATCATTTTTAAAGATTTTCAAGAAATTGTTAAGTACTAAGAACTCTCTTTTCTAAGAAAAGCCTGAATAACAGGAATTCTATGCATTGTTACAAATTGAAACTTATCCATATTACATCATCATTTTATGTTCATTGTTATAATTCTTGGAAAGATTGCTTTAACATTACATCATCATTCTGTGCTCATTGTTATTGGTGAATTGCGCGTTGATACCATTGTTGATGCGAACACAATGGGCCTATTGTTGCACAAACTTTGCCTTGCATTGTTGGTCATGAGATATATATTGTTGGTTCATGCAGTGTGTTTGTGAATTGCGTGCTGATACCATTGTTGATACCTATTGTTGTACAAACTTTGCCTTGCATTGTTGGTCATGAGATATTTCTCATTAATATGCCTTGCCATAACCATGAATATCAATTTTTTATCGATATTTATTATTTTTCCGAAATCTGAGGTAGACAGTGACCTTCCTCATGCTTCGAAGGTCAAGTATGCGAAATTTCATCAAGATCGGAATAAAACTGTAGATTTGTATAAAAAACATACAAACAGACCCACCCACACACAAACATCCTTCTTTATATACATAGAAGATGTTGACAAAGAAGGCCATATAAATTCAAATCTTTTCTGTGCCAAATCAAAGGTAGCACCATTAAAAGTAATGTCTTTACCCAGATTAGAATTAGAAGCAGCGTTATTGTTGTCGCAATTATGCTCTACAGTACAAACAGCATTATCTGGCAGAATTCGTCGAATCAGACTTTGGAGCGACAGCACAATTGTACTTGGATGGATTAAATTTCAGCCACATACACTAAAGACATTCGTAGCCAACAGGGTGGCAAAAATTCAGGAGATGACAGACAAGTCTACTTGGTCACATGTGCGTTCAGGAGAAAATCCAGCTGATCTGCTCACTCGTGGGACTACAGTCGAGGAACTCAGCAAAAGTGACCTTTGGTGGCATGGACCAGATTGGATATCGGAAAAAGATCAACGACCACCGTATACAACCGAAACCAACACAGAGTTGCCTGAAATGAAAACAACACCTATCATACTGCTGACTACAAGTGAAGTGCTTAAGAGGTACTCAATCATTCAGCAAATTGTGCAGAGTAATCGCATACTGTCATCGATTTTTTGCAAAGAATTCAATAGCCACAAGGAAACCTAAAGAAAGGAACAAAACTTTGCGACCACTGTGTGTGGATGAATTGTGTAGGGCTGAAAAGACTGTACTTAAATGGACTCAAGAAGCAGAATTTTCAGAGGAATTGCGATGCTTGCGACGGAATCAAGATCTGAATAGGAAAAGTTCATTAATTGCACTCAGTCCTATCCTTGATATAGATGGAGTGATTCGCGTCGGAGGAAGACTGAGACACGCAGAAGTATCCACAGATTGTAAACATCCAGTCATTTTGCCATCAGGACACCATATAACGAAAATTATCATGCGAGACGAGCATATACGAATGTTACATTGTCCACCAGAACAGCTTTTACATAGTGTTCGTCAAAGATATTGGCCACTGAGAGGACGAAGAGAAGCACAAAAAATTGTAAAACGATGCATGAAATGCTTTCGTTTCAATCCATCAGTTCCGAAAGTCTGTATGGGAGACTTACCAAAAGAAAGAGTGAACATGTATATGCGACCATTCACTGTAACTGGTGTGGATTACACAGGCCCCTTTCAAGTGCGAGAAAGTCGACGACGCGGCAGAATTCACGTTTCAAAAGGATACATAGCAGTTTTTGTTTGTTTTAGTACCAAAGCGGTACATTTAGAAATGGTTACAAGTCTAACTACGGAAGCATTTTTGGCAGCTTTAAACCGATTCACAGCAAGACGCGGACTCTGCAATCATCTGTTTTCCGATAATGGAAGTAATTTTGTCGGCGCCTCAAGAGATTTAAAAGAGATTCAAGAATTCCTTGAAAAACAAGGATCAGATATTGTGTCATTTCTTTATAAACAAAAAATTAATTGGAGCTTCATACCTCCTCGATCTCCTCACTTTGGTGGATTGTGGGAAGCGGCAGTCAAGATCATGAAGAGACATCTTATTACCTTGACCCAAGGAAAGATATTCACGTACGAAGAGCATAGTACAATTATCACAGGAATTGAAGCAATTCTTAATTCAAGGCCTTTAACTCCCTTAACAAACGATCCCTCAGACCTTAATGTTCTTACTCCCTCTCACTTCCTTATTGGTGACTCACTAACACAACCTGTTGAACGCAATTTCCTCAACACGTCAGGCAGTCACTTATCTCACTGGCAGCACTTGCAGAAACTTCGCCAGCAGCTATGGCAGCGATGGCAACGTGAGTATCTGCAGGAACTCCAGAAGAGAAACAAATGGAAGACTACAGGTACGAATATTGAACTGAATACCCTCGTACTGCTCATAGAAGAGAATGTACCGCCTTTCCGATGGCCTTTGGGCAGAGTAATTGAACTTCATCCCGGTGCAGACGGTCATGTGCGTGTAGTGACTGTGCAAACACAAACAAATCTTTTGAAACGAGCCGTTAAGAAGCTGTGTCCACTACCTTCAATGGATAAAGACAGTGTTTAAGACTGTATTTAATTGGTCATTACATGAATATTTCTTATATATTATCATTTATGTTATAAATCATTATTTTAAATCATTTAAACTCATTAATTTTGTTAATGTTTAATACATTGAAAGCATGGCCTTTCAAGGTGGCCCGGAAATGTTAATGTTCATTTGTTTAGTGCGAACGGGCTGCTGGGAATGGACCTTTGATCCCTTTCAGTTTCGTTTTTTTGGGGGGATTTTTTTTGTGAGAAAGATGGCGATAGCACTCACAACATGTAGTTTTGTAGTTGTCCAGTATTAAAGGGCATTTTATATCAAACATCATGCAATCTTCATTTACACATCATTTACTCATCAATAACACCATCTATGTTTTACTTCATCAAAAAATTGTTTTGAAGAATTTCATACAAAATAAAAATTATATTTTTTTGTATTTTTTAGAATAAATATTGAAATAAAATTGTTTTCATTATCAGATTTCATTTCTTCATCCTAAAAATATAATATAAATGTTTAAAAAATCAATTCAAAAATTTCATGCTATACTAAATTTACTGCTTCAGTGAGGCTCTGTAGCCCATTGTTGCCCTGAAGCAACATACCAAAATTATCAATGAAAATAATTGTTTTCACAAAATTTCCCGTTTTTATGTCTATTGTGTAGGATTTTAAATATTATTCCATGATCTAATTTTTTTTTTCTCAAAATAAAATAATGTGGACCATAGAGGGTTAAGGTAAACCCAGAGAAAGAAGTCTAACGATGTCAAGTCATATGATCTTGGCGGCCAATTCGTATCACCTTGCTGCGAGATAACACGACTTTTAAATATTTGAAGTGAATTTTTTAACAATTTCTACGCGTTGTTCGATTGTGTAGTTTTGTATAATTTAACCTCAATGTTTTTATAATGACAGCATATAAAAATTTCTACTCTGACTGTACCACGAAAAATATGGCGGCAACATCAAAATGTCAGTTCATTTTGGGATACCCTTTATAATAAAATTCGTACTTACCATTGTATACTTTTTGACACAAACACGACTGGCCTATTGTTACACAAACTTTGCCTTGCGTTGCTGGACATGAGCTATATATTGTTGGTCTGCGCATATTTTTGGTATGATTAAAAATCTTAACAATAAGCGTTACGGATTCTTCGTATAGTATAGTAGGACTAACTGAGATGCCCGTCTTCGCCGAGCTTTTCAAGGCAAAACGAAAGCGGGGTATCGGTATCTATCTACTCTAGGTATACACCAATGTTGTTTAAGGACTTTTTAATTGTCACTATTGGATGGGCGAATAGAAAATTGTCGACCTTCGAACTCCAGAAAATGATCACTCGCCTGCAACGGGGAGGCCGTGGCCTGGTGAGCTTTCTCTGAACATAACTTAGGGAAGTTAAGCAACATCAGGCACGGCTAGCCACTGGATGGGTAACCATCAGTGAGACACGATCTTTATCCCCCTCCCCCGGCTGCTGCGACCATCATACAGCAGTCGTTAATCCAGATCCATCCATGGACCCAACTCGTCGGCTCATACAAGCCCTGGATGGACCTATTGGATTACAATAAATAAATAAAAAAAAATAAAATAAAAAAACGAATTGTCCTGCGTTATCCCCGCTGAGTATTGTAGCTTGTAATGAACCTGATTATTCGGAATTGGCTGTTGTATTGTTTAATACCCCAAAAGTTCAACTTAATGCTCGTCGACCCTACAATTTACCGTCAACTTCGGATGATGCTGTGCTTTTATCTGACAGTGGCGTCAGTGCACATAATGATATTATTTTGCGCCAGCACATGGATGGTAGGATTCGTCGGATTTTAGAAAATCACCCATCTTATGATCCTCAGAACTATGTGCTTATGTTTCCATAAAAAATGCAAGGTGGCATATTATCGTGCAGTTGAAGAACATTGCTCATACCAAACGTGTTACGATACGCCCGTTTTATGCTTACCATCTTCAAATTCGTCACGTACATGTTTAAGCTCGCCGAAGACGGGCATATAAAGGGAGTCCCAATATGAGCTGACATTTTAATTTTTTAATAAAACACATTATTCATTGGGAAATTTATAATGTTTTTGCTTTCTTAAGAAGTAAAAACGTGGAGATTTTGTATGATACAAAACATCTGACCATCTGAGAAATGACCGTCCTGGCCTTGGTACCACAAGTTCACTCTTTTGAGGATATTTTCAATAATGTATTGATATAATTGCTGAGAAATTTCAGCAATGTTGTGTCGAATTTCATCTTTGAGGTTCTCAATAGTTTGCGGTTTATTGATGTACACTTTATCCTTAAGATAACTCCAGAGAAAAAAGTATAATGATGTCATGTCACATGATCTTGGTGGCCTATTCACATCACATTGCTGCGAGATAACACGACCTTTAAGTTTTTGAAGTGAGTTTTTACAATTTCTACGCGTTGTTCGATTGTGTAGTTACGCATAATTTAACCTCAAAGTTTAATAATGACAGCATATAAAAATCTCTACTCAAATTGTACAACGAAATAAATGACGGCAAAATCAAAATGTCAGTTCATTTTGGGATACCCTATAAAATAAAAATCGTACCTTCCATTGTATAGTTTTTGACACAAACACGACTGGTCTATTGTTGCACAAACTTTGCCTTGCACTGCTGGACATGAGCTATATATTGTTGGTCCTCGCTTATTGTTGGTGCGATGAAAACTCTTAACAATAAGCGTTACGGTTTCTTCGCATAGTATAGTACGAATTAGCCTTTCGGTCTTGATTATAGCATTCATTAATGGTTTACTAACTAGATCAGTATTTGAGAGACTGTGCTAGTTGGTCTCATTAGGCGTGCTAAATTGACTTTTCAGGATATCAGCAATCAGTTGAGCTTTATCCCCGTCACTGATTTGATAAGGCGGCAATTTGATGTTCTGTTACCCTTTAAGGCCCTCACAATACCCCAGAGCGAGTTGTCCTGAACAAACAATGACTTCAGTTTTTCGCTCATCCTTTGATTTCATAGGGCTTTATCCTCTTCCTGGACGTTTCTATAGAAGACTTGTTCAGGAGGAAACTCCAGGACTTCTCGTCGAGGGCGTCATACTCCTTCATGAGGTCGCGGGATGACTGGCATATTACGTCCACGCGACGTCCAACATTTTTTATCTCAAGAACAATGCCCCAGACAGAAAAAATGTCGAGAACGCCCGGTATACCACGTCAGCCAGTAATAAAAGAGTCTAGCTTGACAACGAAATTACGCGTTGTCTGCGACGCTTATGCTAAACATCTCTAGGCACTTCGTTAAGTGATAGGTTGTTACCAGGACCAAATCTGCAGAATGATATCGTCAACATCTTACTGCGCTTTAGAATTCACGAATACGTAATGACAGCAAATATACAGCAGATGTTCCGTCAAATTCAAATCGCCGAAAAGGATCGGAATTTGCAGCAGATGATATGGCGAACAGATCACGAACAGCCAGTCAAAGTGTATACTTTGAACACCGTAACGTAATGCTATACGATGCTTGCGAGAATTGGCATTTCAAGAAAAAGAAGTATTTCCCGAAGCAGAAAATGCTCTTCAAGATGATTTTTACATGGACAATTTTATTACCGGCAGCTCTACGCCAGAAGAAGCTACCATCTTGCAAGAACAATTATCACAGCTATTATCCTCAGTAAAGTTTCATCTTCGAAAATGGAGAACCAACGATTCGAGAATTTTACAAAGATTGGTAAACCAAACGGAAACCGATGAACTGCTTATTCTGAATCAACGAGAATCAATAAAAACGCTGGGTTTATTGTGGAACAGCAAAAAAGACGTTTTGCAGTATATAGAGTTCAATTAGGCAAAGATGAAATTATAATTAAACGCAAGATTTTATCAGCCATTGCTAAAATCTATGATCCATTGGGTATGATTGGACCTGCAGTAATTACAGCGAAGTTAATAATGCAAGAGTCATGGAAGCTCCAGACAACCTGGGTTGAAAGATTTCCTTCAGTCCTTCAATCGGTAAGGAGAAAACTTATTGAATTATTTGCTTATTTGCCAGACCTAGAAATACCATGCAACGTTAACCCAAGAAATAAAAAGGGAAGCATAATTCTACATGGATTTTGTGACGCCTCAGAAAAAAGCATACGGAGCTTGCATATACGTAATGAGTGCAGATGGATGCGAAAAATTGCAGTCCAATCTTTTGTGCTCAAAATCGAGAGTAGCGCTTATAAGGCAAAAACAAACACTTCCACGTTTGGAGCTATGTGCCGCGCTGCTATTGGCGAGACTTGTCTCGGTTGTCAAAGCAGCTTTGAAATGCGAAGTGAAAGAAATACATTTATGGAGAGACTCTACTATCACTCTATACTGAATTAAGTAAATTCTGACAAAGAAAAATTTTGAGGCAAATTGAGTTAAGATTATCAGAGAATTAACATCACAATATACACTGTCATATCACTGAATTATGACCACCCGCTTAGTAATGGGAGTAGCCACCCTTCGCCGCTATAACTGCTGCTAGGCATTGTGGCATGGACGCAAGAAGTGCGCGGTATGTGTCCAATGGTATGACAGTCCATTCCGCTTGAAGCGCTGTCCACAGACCTTCGAGAGTCATAGGTGGACAGCTGCCGTATACGGCGATCAAGGTGCTCCCACGGATGTTCCATTGGATTGATGTCCGGCGAATTCGCTGACCAAGGGAGCACTCGAAAGTCAGTAGAGTGTCCCTCGAACCAATCCAGAAGGAGTCATGCCTTGTGGCAGGGTAAATTGTCCTGCTGGAACACACCATCACATTAGGAGAACATCGTGAGCATGTACGGGTGCACCTGGTCTGCTATGATTGACAGATAGCCACAGGCATTAAAATTTCCCTCTACACGAATCAGTGGACCTAACCAACACCACCGTAAAGAAAGCCTTAGCGCAACGTCATATCCGGTCTGTGACGTCGTCCCAGAGAGTCATAACATCATGATAGCGTTAGCATGTGCGGCGATGGCGAAGCACATTTCTTCATCGCATATTCAGAACGTTTGCGCCTAACCAGCGATTACATTTCACCCACAACATTACCAACATTGTTTTAGTGACGACTGAGATAAAGACGACGTTTTTATCCATTGGTAAGTAAATGATTTGTACTATATATACTTTTAGGCCTAATTCAAAACTTACTGCAGATATCACATTCATCGCACTATAATAGTTAACTGATTGCAGCTTTTTCGAAGCTAGATAACACATGTTTGAATCACTATAACTCTATTCTTTAATTGTTTAACGGGCTATTTTCACAACCTTTAACATTGTTAGTATTTTGATTTAATGCGGCCAGCAAAATGAAACGCTTTTATCAATTCATTCGACACTCTTTCCATTAAAATAGCATTTTTTAATCAAGGCGACGTTCTTCCCCTTCAGATAACAATGAACATTACTCATGTTAACTCGTGCGGTTTTCAAATTAAGGCTTTTACCAATGACGTATATTAAAGATAGACTCCGAATCCTATTGTTGTAACTTGAAGCAAATTGGGAAGCTCCATGCCCAGAACTGTCATGGCCGAAAGTGAGTGAAGATTATGCAAAACACATGCTAAACACAAGAGTAGCTGATTAATAATTCTTTCACACGCCGATCACGGAGTGATAACTTTATCTTTTCGTTTACTTTGTATTTGAAGTATTTTATTATATTTTATAAACAAGTTTTCGATCATGGTTTCAATTTCAATTTCGTTTCGATTGTCTTTCAATTACGTATTTTCATTTTAGTTACGTATTTTTGATTTATTTTTGTGGAAAATGATTCCTGATCCTTTTTCTTGTCTGTTTGTACAGTTATACGCAGTTTAACTTTGAGGAATGGTTTTGAATTAATTATTCCTCAGGCCCAAAATTTTCAAAAACAAAGCAGCCAGACAGCTAATTACTCCACGGCTTACTCCTGCCCAGAACTATCATGGCTCAATTTGCTTCACTTTTTGCCGCTGTTAACAATAGGATTCGGAGTCTATCTTTAATATACGTCATTGGCTTTTACTGCTCAAGAAAACTTCATTGTTTTCATTCCAAACGGATTTTTCCTAAAAATAACACTTTTAATCATACATTTGACTTATTCGTCGTTGAATTTAGTAGTGTTACCACTCATTTAACACATTTACGAATGAAAAATGAGTCAAGTAGGGTCTATTCAATTTGATTATGATTCGATGATAGTCACAGATGATTTGGTTAGCTTCGGCGAGAGTGAAATCAATAATCCAGCACGTAAAAATAGTGGGGAGCCTGTTCTAGATGGTGTTCTTAGTGAACCCACTAGTGAAGGTGACGCTATTGGTACACAAGTTATGCAGCGGAAGAGGAGTGGGAGAAAAAACGCCATCATTAGTGACACTGAACGCGAACGGGTGATTGATTTGCGTTCAACCGTAACAAAACAGAGTCAGAAGTAGCGATTTTATTGGGGATTAAGAAAAATACTGTTCACTCAATCGGTTGGACTTTCAGAAAAGATAGTAGAATTGAGAAGAAACCCAAAGGAGGATAAAACAACTCCTTAATGACACTCAAATCGATGCTATCGTCGCCTATGTGGAAAGTCGGTCAGATGTTACATTAAAGCAAATACGAGAGTACATTCATCTAAATACAGACATGTTTGGTGTTCGGGACAAGCGGATCTCCATTTCTACAATCGACCGTTATTTACGAAGGAGAAAAATCACAGTGAAGACTCTGGAGCCTATTCCTCATTCACGAAATACTCCATCAACGATTAAAGCTCGATATGAACATGTGAAGTTTATGATGGAAGCTGAAAATGCAAAGAAAAATATAATTTATGTGGATGAGTGTGGCTTCAATCTTCATCTCCGTCGTAACCGTGGGCGCGCTCCTATTGGGAAGCGAGCGACTATAGAAGTTCCAACTCAGCGGGGAGGTAATTTGTCAGTCTGCATGGCCATATCCGAAGATTTGGGTGTTATTCACGAGAAACACCAATTTGCGTCGTTCAACAAGGTGAAATTTGAAACATTTCTCAATGAAATGAAAGGAAAGCTGGACGATCAAAATGAATACATCGTCGTGATGGATAACGCCACTTTCCACAAAACTGTAGAAATAAGAGCTTGGTTTGGTGCTAATCCCCGATTTCATTGCCAGTATAATGCACCTATTCTCCATTCCTTAACGCAATTGAAGAGGCCTTTTCAAAAATGAAAATGTTGGTACGAGGAGAAAATGTCTGGGAACAAGGAACCTTGTTGGATTCAGTAGGGAGAGCAATCGCATCAATTTCGATTGAGAATTATGCTGGATATGTCAGGCATTCTCGTCAGTTTTATTTGGATTGCTTGGGGAAACGGCGAATCGACAATACCCCGTCAGGGACATTTATGATCCTCTGGCGATCCTCTGGATGCGGATGATGTGTGAACCATCTCAATTTATATATTTTATGAATTTTTCTCTTTTTTGTATGATATTTTACTTATTTCTATGACTAATTTTATTTTGTAGTAAATAAGTTATATTTATTGACGAAAGCGTTATTTTCATATTTTAAGCGTTAATAATATTGACTGTTTTGTTAACTTTGTAATAATATAGTTTATATGACCGAGAAATATGTTTAATTCATTATTAAACAGAGTTAAATCAATTGATTGAAAGCATTACTTCATTCCATACAATAGGTTAAATAATTGTTGTAGCGTTATTTTATATGGGAATTAGTAATCTTCATTGTGAAAACGTTTTTACGAATGAGAAAAGATTTTTTTAATTGAGAAATAAGTTTAATTGTTGCCGTCACAGTTTCGTTCAATAATGGGATATTTGAATTCATTGACGATTTCGCTATCCCTAATGAGAAAAGCGTTAATCCAGCTGACTACATTGTTAAATTTCATCGTGATTGCGTTATCTAGCTTCGAAAAAGCGCCAATAGCAGTTAACATATATTTAATTAATATATTGTATAAGTAATACCTTCTAACCGCTTGGGTATATTTAATTAACGAATTAATTAATGAAATGAGTATGTATCAATATTGAAAATCTGGAGAGGGGTATTCACTTTGTTTCGCTTGGCGAGGGGGGGGGGGGGGGGATTATCAATGCATAAACGTTCGACTATATGTTCCTTAAAAAAAAAAAAAAATCGCCCCTGCTTGTGCAAACATTTCTTCTTTAAATGGGATTATTCGAATATATTACGCATGCTCGTTTGGGAGAGGGGGTTCTGTTAATATTACAAGTGTTATAAAGGGCGGGGTTTTATAATATTAATATATTCTAAGTGTCATTTTAGTTAACGTATTTTGTGAATTGAAATTTCCACCATGTTATTATATTTGACCCAAATGAATGTTGTATAATTTTTAGGTAAGCATGCCATTTCGTTGCTATGCTCCCGCGTGCAAGGGAAATTATCCGAATGGGGCAAAAGTTAGCATACACACCTTTCCAAATGATCCATCCTTGAAAGCTAAATGGATAGCTGCCATTCAAAGGAAGGGTTTTGAACCTACTCCAAGTAGCAAGGTAACTTTAAATGCTTAATTTTCCTATGAAATAATTATCTGAAGCAGTAACATATGCTACTTCATTTGTTTCGGACTGTGTTTGTTTTTAAATTAATAGAAGTTATTAATTATAGGTTTGTCAACTGCACTTTCAAGACGACGACTTTGAAACCGAAGCTTCAGCATTTGACGGGAAAAGTGGAGAAATTCTTCGAGCATCCTATCAAGTCAAACGCCTGAAAAAAGGAGCTATACCGTCCGTATTTGACAATTACCCAGTGTCAATGAGAAGACCACTATCTGCAAGAAGAACTTCTCCGAATAGTAAGAGAATTTTGAGGGAACAAAATGACATACAGTAAGCTTTTCAGGAAAGCATTGAAACTAAAAACCAGTATGATTGTGATAGGGCAATTCGCAAAATTTCTGATGTAATGGATTGTGTTCGTAAATTTGGCACACAAGAAAAATGGATGCAGTCAGAGTATAACAATGAGGTTTTTTTCTTTAAATTGATACATAAGGCAAATATACACATAACATACTGTGTGTGTGTTGATGTTAATTTGCAGGTTTTTGTTCACCACGAAAATGTTGCTATGAAAAAAATTGGAAATTTTAAGGTTCCCTTAAAAATTACATCATTTAATGATCTAACAGACATCTGGGAAAAGACTGATGAAAACACTATTATGGATATCACAGATTCAAATTACAGTGAAACCTCTTTAAGCCGACCAGCAATGGTTCCACATAATAGTGGTCGTTTGGAGAGGTGGTCTTCTTAAAGAATTGGGGGGGGGGGGTAAGCGTAATTTATAAAGTTTCATTGTCTCAATTGTTTAACATTATAAGGATATAATCTGATGATATACAAAGCTTACTCTTTTGGTTTCATTTATTATTTTAGAGATTTGCATAATGGACTAAAGTTTTATTAATGAATTTGAATGAAATTTTCATAACTTTATGCAGTAATGTGGCTATTCAAAATAAACAAGACGTGAAAACAAAATATTAATACCTAATACATGTATAATTACATACCAATAAAAGTGATCCCAATTATTGGATCAAAAATTTCCCCTATTCTTTGTTGAAAAACTGCAACATTGAAGTTTATTTTTTTCTGCTCAACATTTTACGTACTGTAACTTGTTGATATTCGTTTTTCACCTCTTCAAACAAATGCAGCAAATAACAAGACAGAGAAACCACTAATCCACATAACGAATTTATTCTGATGAATATGTATTTCGGCAGCCAAGCTGCCTTCTTCAGCATCCAAGGGAAGCTATGTTCAGAGAGACAGGCTGTTTAGACTTGGTCTTGTAGCGATAAAAAACAAAGTTTTCTTTTTGACATGGTGACAATAGCAGGCAAGAAATTGAAATGTGATGTGAAGAGTGAAAGTGATGTAAAGTGAGCCCAACACGTGCATTCACAACTGCAATCATATGTTGAGCTCTTCCTAACTGTAAGATAAAGCAGCGGTGTGAGTGAATGCCACTGATACACAAAGCAAAGAAACAGATTGAACAATGCTCAGTTTCCTACTCCTCCTTCAAAAAAATGAGCATACTCTTTAAATTAGAGGAAGTGGCATTATTAACATCCACGACCAACAACCACCCATTTCAGGCACCAATCATTGATGTTCCCTCTTCAAACCGACCAGTAAACATGGCAATCTTGACTCGATTTTGCCATGTCTACTGGTCGGTTTAAGGAGGGTATATTGATGGTAGGTGCCTGAAATGGGTGGTCGTTGGTCGAGTAAAGAGGTGGTCGGCTTAAAGAGGGAAAACATGCATTATACCTATGAGACATTAATTCCGTGCCAAGGAAAAGTGGTCGAGTTAAGAGGGGGTCGTGTTAAAGAGGTGGTCGAGAATAGAGGTTTCACTGTACTTTGAATCAAAAGTTAAAACTGCAGTAGATGTTATTGATGACTTGATAGAGGCTGATAATAGTTCAACGTTGAATTTCATCAAGGAGCAACTAACTTTGTTAATTCAAAGCAAAAATAATTATCAATACTCATCACGATATATGATATTTTGCTTTATTTTGCATTCATTCTCCCCGCATGCATACAAATTCCTCAGACAGTATGGTAACTTTTTCATTTCTCATCCTCAGACTATTATAAGACTTTGCAATTCACTTAATTTTTCTCCTGAATTGGAACAAAATGATCAAAATTTCCTACTGTATATTAAATAGAAGGCGCCCCATTTAAAGGATGATGATAAAATTAATCTGTTAATGGTGGATGAAATTCACCTTAAACCTTACTTCGATTATAAGGGTGGAACAATACTTGGTGCAGCACATGATTCTAATCAGGCAGCAGGTAGTGCTTATGTTTTCATGTTGTCAAGTTTGCTTTCTACGTTTAAAGAAGTTGTGCATATACTTCCCGTTAAAAAAATCTTCTGACATTTTATATACAGTAATCAAAAAAGTAATTATTGGTTTGGAAAGATTAGGTTTTCAAGTCACAGGTGTCATTATTGATAATAATGCAATTAATAAGAAAGCCATGCCTTTGTTTGTAGGGAAAAACTCTGAAGTTTCAATAGTTTGTCCTCATCCTATACAGCCTGAGAAAGGAAAAGTGAGACCTTTGTTTTTTTTTTTATTGACACAGTCCATATTTTAAAAAACATCAGAAACAATTGGTTAAATAAAAAAGTAACCTAAAATGTTTTTATTGGCCAACATTTGATACTGATGATTCTGATATTCATATTGCTTCTTTCAGTACATTGACAAAGCTTCACAATATTGAATGTAATCACGTACTGAAATTTGCTCATGGGTTGACATGGAAATCAATGTATCCTACCAATTTAGAGACAGAATGTTGGGCTGGCCCTCAAAATTTTCAACAAATTTGTTATAGAACACCTGAATGAATTAGGTGAGAAACATTCAATACAACATGCTAAAGAAACGGCCTCATTCATTTCTTTAATATTAAGATGGTGGCATGTTATAAATGTGAAATCCCCTGTTAAAGGATTCAGACTCGTGAATATTTACATGCAATCATTAACTGCTGCACCGAATGATGAACGCGTTGAGTTTCTTAGGAAATTTCTTAAATGGTTAGACAAATGGAAATTATTATGTTTAAATAATGGGACACTAACCAAAGAAACTCATCATGCTCTGTCTCACTCGACGTATGCCATACTAGAATTCAATGAATATTGTAGTGAACGATACAATATGAAGTATATATTAACAGGCAAAATACAAACAGATCCACTAGAAGATCGGATTAGAAAATACAGGCAACTTGCAGGTGCACAGTATCACATTTCTGTAAGGCAGCTTATGGAATGCGAAAAAAAATACGTTTGCAAGCTAGCTTAGATTTACCTTTCAAAAACAACTATTGTTCTATAAAACATATTGAACAAATTGATGACATGAGTGAAATGAATTCTACAGCAACTTCAAAAGAACTTATTCCTATTCAAATTATGGAAGAGGACATTTCATCTCTTCAAGACTGTTTGCATGTTATCACCTATGTAGCTGGATATTGTTGCCGTACAGTTAAGAAAAAAATTGATTGTGTACGTATACTGCCATGAGAATATGATTGTTGATTCTGACATTTGTCTTGATGACTCCTATAATTTGATAAAAAATCTGAATAGGGGTGGACTTTTATGTCCATCGCCAATGGTTGTGGACATTGTGACGTATAATTATGTGGTTTTGAACAAATTATTTTTACACCATGGAAGACTCTTAGTTAATGTAAAAAATCAAAGAGCTTTTGTAATTGCCTTAACAATGAATGCTATGAGAAATCAATAATTAGTAGCTGAACAGTCCTGTGAAATGGGACATCAAGTTGAAAATCTGTATGAAATGATCACTTGGGTGTCTACTAAAATTTTTAGAAAAATGTAGCAACAAAAATGATAATGTTCAGAAAACAAATGTACGAAAATTGAAAACTTTCAGCAGTTGATATGTTATGGTTGTAGCATAACGTTAAATTTTGTATGCTATATTGAAATTTAATAGTAATAAAACTGGACCTGATGACACCTACAGTTTGATGTTCATTGTAATGTATCTTATGATCATTGTAATAAATAATTATATCAATTGTTCTTCTAACTACTTACTATGTGTATGTAAAATAAAAATTAAAGAGCTTCTATTTGGCACAATAAAAATGGTATCTGTTGTTAAAATGTTTTCAATTTGTCATAGTTTTACAAACTAATTAAACCAAGATTTCAAAACATCTAAGATATATTAATGACTTCAGTTTGAGGTATATTTATGACAAGTAAATTCAAAATATACTTTTGCTTCTCAACGTTAGAATGAAAATATTTAAAAGAAAGGAAAATAATTTATAATATAAGTGCATGTACTTGAATATAAATTTATTAATGAATTTTTAACTTTTGGAAATTAATTATTTATGGAAAAAACAAAACTGCTGATTGTAAAAATCATCAAGACATCAATCTATTCACCAGCAAATTTTATTAATTTTTTACTGCTTAAAACATCTAAGTTTTTTTTTAAGTAAATATAAAAAATATCAATACACAAACAAATTTTTATATTTATTTAAAAAAAAACTAGCAGTTTTAAGCAGTAAAAAATTAGCAAAATTTGCTGGTTAATAGACTGATTCCTTGATGATTTTTACTATCAGCAGTAATTTTATTTTTTCCATCGATAATTAATACAGCTTAAGTACATTTAAAATTCAAAGCTGTATTAAATACATTATAACTTTCACTTGGTCTTTGGTTTAGGAGGTTACCATAATTTTTTGGTTAACATAAGCCTATATAACCATTAGCTATACAGGGTGTTTCAAAATTATGTACAATAATTTTAGTGACATATTGTTCAGGTCAAAAGAAGACGAAAATGTTCTATAGCACTTTGTCTGGAAACGATTTGTTTGCGAGTAATCCAATATCATACAGTAGGGAAGCACGGTAGTTAGCGGACGATATTTTAGCAGTTCCAGCGTTTCGACCCAACACTAGGTTGAGTGGTTTGTTCCATTTAAACCTACTTTAGGGTTTTCCATTAGTTGTGTACGGTTGTTTCCATTACTGTAGTTTTACTACTGTACATCCACTAGGAATATCAATTTCAGAACGTTTGCGTGCTTTGACATACGCATTACGATTTACGTAAAAAAAAGTCATGTACACGTATTCCAGTGCAGAATACACTGACATGCACCTAATGTATGGTCTTGCGGACGGAAATGCTGTGGAAGCAAGCAGACTCTGCCAAGAACGCTTTCCGAATAGACGTTTGCCAAATAACCGAACATTTGTATCTGTCGACAGACATTTGAGGGAGCGTGGTTCCTTTGGCCGTCAAACAGGACAAGGGCGGCCTGTAGCACATTCTCCGGATGAGGAGGATGTGATAATTGACATCATACATGATGAACCACAGACAAGCACCCGTCGTATTTCTTTCATGGTACACATTCCGCACTCTTCTGTTTGGCGCATTCTTCACCGTCAGCTTTTGCATCCATACTACCTGCAACTGGTTCAGGCACTGAACCCAACGAACTATCCACACCGACAACGATTTTGCCAATGGATACAATGTCGTCATGCTGCAGACCCTAGTTGTATCAGCCAGATACTTTTCACGGACGAAGCAACCTTCACCCGGACAGGAATCGTAAAATTCACAAAAAGCACCATTGGGCAGATGCTAACCCGCATGTTACCAGAGCTCGAGGGCATCAAGAGCGTTTCTCCGTGAACATTTGGTGTGGAATTGTCGGAAATAACTCAATTGGCCCTTATGTGTTGCCGCCACGATTGACTGGGCGAACGTATCTTTTGTTTCTGAAGAATGTATTGCCAGAATTATTGGAAGATGTTCCTCTTTTGATAAGATCTAACATGTGGTTCATGCATGATGGCGCTCCAGCACATTTCAGCCATGTTGTGCGAGCACACCTTAATGCTGCATACACGAATCGGTGGATAGGTCGAGGTGGACCGGTAGCCTGGCCTGCAAGATCACACGACCTTAATCCCTTGGGACTTTTTTCTGTGGGGTCATGTGAAAACGATCGTCTACAGCACAGAAGTTCCTAACATTATGGATCTGCGACAACGAATTGAAAATGCATGCCAAACCGTTCGTAAAGCTGGCGACGAACTCTACCATGACATCAGACGGTCGCTCATGCAACGAGCCGAAGCGTGCGTGCGAGCTGGTGGCGGGCACTTTGAACAATTCCTGTAATTTGGAGCCACGGGTTTAGTTGGCTGTATCGCGTAAATAAATCGTTTCCAGACAAAGTGCTATAGAACATTTTCGTCTTCTTTTGACCTGAAGAATATGTCACTAAATTTATTGTACATAATTTTGAAACACCCTGTATAGTTATAAAAATCCTTAAAAGTTGCTATACAGGGAAGCTTGTTGCGATTTTGAATTTTCGCGGTTAGCTTGACTAATTCCGATGACGTCACTATGTGCGCGCTAAGGCTTTCTTTACGGTGGTGTTGACCTAACTGCTCCCAACAGAAGACCCTCCATACTAGCACACTATCCCCACCAGCCTGTTTCTGGCCCGCAATAGCCTCCTGCAGTCTCTTTTCATGGCATTCACGACGCACTAGCCATCACCCGTCAATCTTATGGAGCAAAAACCTTGATTTGTCGGAGAAGGCGACCTTAGCCCACTCGTCTGTGGTCCAATGGCGGTGTTTACGTGCAAAGTCTAGGCGTCGTTGACGATGACCCCTGGTCAACATGGGTGCAGCAACCATGCGTCGACTGTTCAGGCCCATCTGTAGCAGGGTGCGTTCAACGGTAATGTCGGATACAAGTCTGTTGGCACCACTGTTGAATCTGGTGGTCAGTTGATGGACTCTAGCTCTCCTGTCACCTTTTACGAGTCGTCGTAGGCGCCGCTCACCCCGTTGGTCGATGGCTCGTGACCCTTTACAGTGATGGCATTGGGACTAGATTTCTGTCCCTGCTGTTCACTCTTTGTACACCTTCACTACAGCGGACCGTGAACAGTTCATAAATCGCGCCGTTTCGGAGATGGTGCCACCCTTCTTGCGATAGCCTATTATCATCCCTTTTTGGATGTCCGTTAAATCCGAACGTTTACCCATCTTGAGGCTCGTGCACCTGCCGTTTGATGCACCAGCTTTAAAGCTTTCTCAGCCAGTTATGCAAATTTTGCAATGTGTAATCGTTGTTGGGGTGAACCATGCGTGTGCCTTGAAAGGGTGCTGGTCATAATTCACTGATATGACAGTGTACATAGCATCGCGTCCCTTCCAAAGAGAATTCAGCTGATCTGGTTTCTAGAGGTGTAACATGTTAAAAACTCAAAACACTCGATATTTGGTGGCATGGCCCATCTTGGCTTCTTTCAACCGAGAATTGGCCCAAACCGGAGACTGAGAAGAAAAGTTTGAGGATGACGTAGACACCATTGACGAGCAATTAATTGCGCTTGCTGTCCGTAATACTTGAATTCGATTTATTGCGAAGATACTCAAAATTTTCAAAATTGCACAGAGTTTTCGCTCGTTGTTACAGATTTTCCCACAACTTGAAACAGAAAAGACTAAATAAACCACTGAAGGTAGAACCACAATAGATGAACTCGAGACAGCTCGGAAAAGGATTTGCAACCCCACAAAAGAAGTTGCAACCGTCAAGGCTGGGAAGCCTTTGAGTAGTGGGAGTTCGCTTGTTACGTTGAACCCCTTCCATGGATCACGATAGATAATTTGAGTCGGCAGACGCCTTCGAAAAACATCGATACCAGAAGAGCAGAAATACATCACGAAATTCTACCCTCGAAACAATTCTACCAGTATAATTCTGCGGAACGAACATATTAGACAAATGCATTGCGGACCTCATCAATTATTACATTCAGTGCGTGAAAAATATTGGCCATTGGCAGGAGGTCGTGAAGCACGAAAATAACAAGGAATTGCGTGCCTTGCTTCAAGTACAGACCCAATGTGGCTCTTATTATTATGGGCGATTTACCCGAGCATAGAGTAAACGTTCGTACTCGTCCCTTCGAAATCACAGGAATTGACTATGCCGGATACTTACAAATACGTAAGAGTAAAAGACGTGGCAGAGTGCACCAATCGAAAGGATATATATCGGTGTATCCCGGTTTTTTACGAACGTTCACTTGTTTTTCGACAAAAGCCATTCACTTATAGTTGGTTACAAATACTACAACAGAAGCAGCTTTCAGGCGTTTTATACCCCGGAGAGGACTATGTTCGCATATATATTCTGATAACGCCACTGATTTCGTGAGAGCTGCTCGAGAATAAAGGAGTTATACGATTTTTTGACAGCGAACGAAGACGGAATCAAAACTGACTTAGCTAATCGAGGTTTCAGATGGACTTTCCTCCCCCCCCCCCCCTCGATCCCCTCATTTCGGTGAGTTATGGGAGTCAGCCGTTTCGGTTCAAAAACACTTATACAAAAGGTTTGATGTACACTTTTGAAAAATATTACACACTTAACCGAAATAGAAGCTATTCTGAATTCCAGATCTCTAATTCCCATTTCATCCGATCCCAATGACTTATCCGTCCTTACCACTGGTCATTTCCTCGCAGAATCCACTTCGATGTAGCAGATAACCACCTCTCAAGATGGCAGCACATCTAGAAAATGAAACATCATTTCTGGAAGAGGTGGCAGAGATGACACCATCATATCTACATCATTTACAGAGTCGGACAATATGGAAATCCGGCACCAGCCCTATTAAAGTTGGAGCTTTGGTACTGCTTGTAGACGACAACAAACCTCCCCTTAATTGGCCATGTGGTCAAGGTAGCTCTAGGAGATGGAGTCATCAGAGTTGCAGACGTTATAACTGCTAATGCAATATTCCGAAGGGCAGTTAAAAAATAATGCATATTAACATTTGATCAGTGAACAGAATATTATGCAGTTTGATTTGTTCAATGCTATGTAGAATCTTTTTTATGGCTATTAATTAGATTGAAGTAAAATCTGTAATAATTATCATTGATTTGCATTTCTTTAATTATTTAGAAGTTTAAAAAAATAATCATGCAGTCCACTTTCCTTTGTTATGTTAAAAGAAACAAACGATTTATTCTTTGTTATTTCAAGGGGGCGGAGGATTTTTGAGTTTTTTAAAGTTTTATCTGGCTGGCCCTCACGCGCGGACTTTGGACTTTGAGATTGTCGATGCTCGCAACTCCCCCCCCCCTTTTTTTTCTGAAGAAGAAGAAGAATGCAACTGGACGTTGGCGCGCGAGCACAGCTATTTTGTGCTATCCTAACTGTAATTGTATTATTAGTTTTTTTTAAATAATAAATAGTTTAGTTAGAAGTTAATCATATAACGTGTGTGTTATTCATTAAAGCATCAACAAGGACGTTGATCGAAAGACATGCCTACTGCCTTAAGACATGGTTTTCATTTCTTTCCGCCCTTCATCTCAATGAACTATAATCAACAAAGATGGATTGAATTCAGTAGAAGGCAAAACTGACTCATCATTTGTTCGTTAATGTAATAAGCCTGGATCGGAGTTAATTTTCATAGATATGAAGATAAAAAAAAACCTTCTGCAATGGAACGCATTTGAACTTATTTTACCAGCTGAGTGATAGTCGCCATTATGTTTACTGTTTACTCAGTTTATCTTTAGTAATTACTCATGATTTCTTAGATATTTTTCACCTTGTTCTGCGAACGATTTCAGACGTTTGAAGCGCCATCATGTAATCCGAACCAACAGGACTCATGCGGACTAAATGCAACTGGAAGGCAGCAGAAGTGAGACTTCAGGATAAAACTTCAGTGTTCACCTCAAACACAGAGTCGAGTCACATTATTATGACCACCAGCTAATACCCCGAATAACCGCCTTTAGCGGCACGGACAGCAGCTAGACGGCGTGGGAGTAAGTCAATAAGATTCTGGTAGGTTTCTACTGGTAGTTATTGCCATGCAGACTGTAAAGCATCCAATAAATGCCGAATTGTACGCGGTGGTTGTTCCATAGCACGCACATGACGATCGAGGTGGTCCCAAAGGTTCTCGATTGGGTAGAGTTCTGGGGAATTAAGAGGCCAGCGTAGTACTTGGAACTCTTGGTCGTGTTCCTCAAACCACCCCCGAACAATTGCAGCCGTAAGAAACGTCGCACTATGTTGCCAGAACGTGCCATCCCTCTCTGGGAAGACAGTCACCATGTACGGGTGTAGTTGATCTGCAAGTATGGATAAATAACCGAATCGGTGGAGAGTGCCTTCCACAGGTATCAGTGGGCCCAGATAATGCCATGAGAACACACAATGACGCTGCCGCCACCAGCCTGGATTCGTCCAACAATGGTTGCAGGATGCTTGTTCTCGGAGGTTTCTCGCCTCACCCGCCAACGGCCGTCACTTCTGACAACGGAGCATAAATCGTGAGTCATCGGAGAATGCAACCTTTTCCCAGTCAGAAGTGGTCCAGTTTCTGTACTGTTGGGCAAATTGAAGCGGTTTTTGGCGATGAACCTTCGTCAGCATGGATGCGGTGACCATCCGTCTGCTGCGGAGGCCCATACGTAGCAGGGTCCTCTGTACTGTGGTTTTAGAGATATGTCTGATAGCACCCACGTTGGTTTGAGCGTTAATTTGGTCTACTGTAGCTCTTCGGTTGGCCTTCACACACCTACGGAGCCGACGTTCACCTCTTTCATCAATGGGACGTGGTGCTCCACAGTTCTCATACCGCTTATTCTGAACCGTCCCATTTTCCCAGTCATGATGCACTTTAACTACAGCAGCACGAGAACAGTTCACAAACTGCGCGGTTTCCGAAATGCTGCCATCCTTGGCCCGAAAACCGATTACCATCCCCTTTTCCAGAACTGATAAATCACATTTCTTACCCATTACAGCAATGAGTGTTTTTAACATAGTGGAAACCGACCCTGTAATTCGACGACTGAGCGTTGGCTAATGGATAATACCCAACATTAACATATCCTTACATTTCCCACTCTAATCGTCACCATTAACTAACTTGAAATTCAAAAAATTTCGTTAAGTTTCGATTACCATACACGATACCCGGTTTACTTTGAAAACGAAACCTCAAAACCTCTCTTAAATGCATTCACCGTTCAACGACTCGATGAGGAAGGGTCATATAGACGATTGTTTATCTAAAATAGGAATCGGTTATACAAATGTCTATAAGCCCTGAAGGAAATGGTCACGGTTATAAATTAATTCTGCCTGCATAAGATAAAGTTATGATATTTCACTTTTCAAAGTTATTGATTTGGATAACTTTTTAAAACTTTTACGAGTTGGTTAATCTTATGAAATTTAATCTGACCATACACTTTGCTTTTCTATATTAATGCCTACAATAGTATGAACTTAGAATACCATCACCATACAAATTAAAAACTGAGACACTTTTTGGAACTGCACCCTACGGGCAATTCGAGATAATTTATGCAATTTTGATCTATCAATAAAGGGCAATATTTTCCGGAGTCAGACTACGTTTCCTTAACTCAAAAACGAAATACTCAATTAAGTGATTGATAAGAACTTATCCTAGAAGACAAAAGTTCATCTATAAGATTCCTGTTCTTTCATGTTCTTCTTTCAAGGTACTGTGATGAAAAGTAAGTTGGCACCTCGGCTATTCCATACAGAAACTGCATGGGGGTGATCGTGTACGAGGAACTAACGTAAATGTTAAAAAAAAATGTGGTTCTCATTATTTGATAAGGGGGCGATAGGTTGCAATGCAAATGAATTCACGTAATTTTTCAAGTTGGAAAGCAAAATAGAAGCGGCATTTTTCAACCTTGCTAGAATCTTTTCCCGAGAATGTGTGCTTTTTTTGCACCACTGGCTAAGTCCTTAGCGGTTTTTATTAAAATCGGTACACCAAGTGCGTAATGTCTCTTGTCAGCTTATTTTTTATATTTTTATCTCGGCTAATACGACTTTCATATTTCCTTTCCTACTCCTGGCAATGGACTAATCCAGCCGGAGTAGCAAAACATGCGGTGGCACTCTTACTTAATATTGCTATCACCCCCATTAGCGTAGAATAATTCTCAGAATGAAATAGCCTAGGTGCCATCTTATTTTGCGTCTACGGTAAAAATAATATCACGTCAGAGTATTTAGCCTACCAACTCGACGGTTACCGATTTTATCTCCCAATGTAACAATCGCTTTAGGAGTTACAGGGGATATAATGCATAGCCTATTCTTAGAGCCGGATCTCCTAGGAAGACCGATTTAATCTGAACGGACTAGTTTCAGGTTCCCGGCTTTCAGAGAAGCAGGGGCTAAACTGATGTGTTGTTCCGGAACAATCTTCCCACAACGACCAGGTTCGGGGCAAACAGTAGTGTTCACACTGGATGTTTAGGAAGCCTCCTTTGTGAGCACTGGTCTCCTGGGCGGATCCCCAACCGACCGGACACTTTTTGTGTGACCCCTCAACTAAGCTTGTCTAGCATGAAAGTCCCTGTCCAGCATGGCCCTTAGCATCACTGAGGCACTCAAGCCCCTCCACCAGGTCAAAGTAATGCCCACGGAGGGTTATAGAAAAGCTTGAACGATTTATATTACTAAATCATGCGTGAACATAAAGAACAATGACTTTGATTCTCTTATGAGAATAGAATGTCAAAGGACTAAGTAACAAAAAGGAAAACAATAAAAAACTATTTGCTAACAACTCTTAAATTAATTCATCTATTTTTATCCTTATCTTACTACGATTTTCCTATGCGTAAAACAAAAGAAGTAATTCAGAAATGTGATGTTTTTTTATATCTTGTGTTAACCGTAAGTGAGGGTTTGTGTAAGTTTTTTGAAGTAATAAATGCATTCCCCTCCGTTATATTAAGGATAAAGGGGAACGAATCTAAGATGGCACTGTCTGAACCCTGTTATTTACAGTTTACCTGAATCCGGTTTTTGTCTTAGGATTTGTGGCGGAATTTTAATAGTATAGAATTCAGTGATTTATTTGTTTATTTGAGAAATACCAAGAATTTCGCTCCGACGAAACTATGTGTTAACCGGGAATAAACCCTCTTTCCCGGGAGGAATTACAATATCTGTTCTTTACAATGTTGTTTTTCAGCTGTATTATTAATTATACAGACTGAGACCGGAAAGTTCGGTGAATGACTCGGAAAAACAAACACGGACAGGCGTCCTTCAAAGTTAGACCACACAGTCAAAATACACATTTGACATTGTTTATACAACTGTTCAATGGCGTGTGAAAAACCCTCTTTCGGCACTACTTGAAGTTCCCTCGTCACAGACGTTTGAATATCCGGAACGTCGAGAAACCTGTATCCTTTCATTGTTGATTTCAAACGAGGAAACAGGAAGAAGTCCAGCGGTGACAGATCTAGAGAATACGGATGGTGTTAAAGTCCTGGAATCTGTTTTCGCCCGAGGAATTGGCTCACGTTTGTAGCGATGTGCGTCCTCTCGTTATCATGCAGAAGACACCAGGATCCCGGTTCAACTGCGGCCGGACTCGACGAATGCGTTTCCATAGACGATCGAGAACCTTAGTGTAGAAATTGCCACTGACTGTTTGGCCCTGCGCACCGAATTCTATATGGATTATGCTTTCCGCGTCGAAGAATTTAATGAGCATGTCCTTCACTCTCGTTTTCTGAAAGCGAAATTTTTGCTGCTTGGAGATGTGGGACTACGCCACTCCATGTTTTGGCGTTCGTCTCCGGATCGTTCCGGAAGCACCAGCTTTCGTCCCCGGTCACAAGTGATTTCAGAAATGAGGGATCAGCATCAGCCTGTGTGATGATATCCCCGCAAGAGTCCGTTCACAGTTGTTTCTGTTTCTCGTGCGGGACAAACCGTGCGCAGATCTTAGGCTTATCCAATTTCTCGGCTACAACGGTACGGATGATTTCACGGGGAATGTCCAGTTCCTCCTCCATCATTCGAGCAGACGAACGGCGATCATTTAGAAGCTCAAGAACATATTCGATATTGTGTAGTGTAGTGCTGGTGGTTGGCCTTCCACATCCGTGGTTTATCTTCGAGGGTTTTCTCGCCCTTTACGGAAACGCTTAAACCACTCATACACATTTTCGAATCGCAGCGTGACCACCCAGAAAAATGCTTCCGCATTGAAGCATTATACAGGGTGTACACAAATGCTACTCTGGTTTCATGATTTTATTGTAGGTATTACTTAACATATCATCACGAAATTTTGCAAATACTTAGAGCAACTTGCGAAGGTTTTTTTTGAAAAATATCCGGCAGATCTAAACGGCTACAGCTGCAAAACTAATGGAGCAGTCGTGTCGGAAATGATCAAGAAAGCTGCCATGGCCTCCACGCTTCCCTGACTTAACCCCCTTGTGACCTGTTTGTATGGAGGTATTTGATAAGCGTTTGTGCTGCTATTACCTTCTGATCTGCCATTATCTGGCTCGTATCACCGATCTTTGGCTCAAATTGACAGAGACATGCTTCATTGATTACAGAGTCACTAAAGGGGCACATTATCGAGGACCTGTAACATAGAAAAAAAAAAAACTTGGCGAGTTGCTGCGTACTTGTAAAGTTTCGTGATTATGTTAAATAATATCTTTATGTATATAATTCTTCTGTGCGTGTGTATGTGACTGAACTCCGCCTAAACGGCTAGACCGATTTTGATGAAATTTTTTGTGTGTTCAAGTGGATTCGAGAATGGTTTAGATTCCCAATTCGGTCCACTGCAAAATGTTTTTTTAATTAATTTTTTATTTAAAAGTAGTTTTACCTGGAGCTGAATGGGATTTTTGCCAGCTTTAAAAAATTGTGACGTTTGCATTGTTTAATGAAGAATTTTGCGATTGTTCCGTGAAGCAGCATCAACAATGACTGCAAGTGTGTAGCACGGGAATACAGTGTATCTTTTATTTTTTATCCGAATGGTATTTTTCTAGCGTCAGAAACGGTGATGTCGTTGTTTGCTTTGTTTAATGAAGACTTTTGCGAGTATTCCGTGAAAAAGCTTCCACAGTAACTGGAAGACTTTCGCGCGGAAATAACATGTACAATATTTTTTAAAAGGGCTTTTCGTGGCGACCAAAACAGTATATAAAGAAGCTGGTTGACTGACTCATCAACGCACAGCAAAATCTACTGAAGCCATCAACTCGACAAATAGCGTACGGGCGTGCTAAGACCGGGTTTCTCGAAATTCGGACCCTCTACCCACCCAGTGGGACAGAAAGGAATTGCACATTCGGTCGCTTGGCTCCGCCCCCAATAAACGCAGATCTTCGAAATTTTGCAGGAAAGTTTCTAGCTACCATTCCAAAAAGTAGTTTCCCCGATTTTCGATATTCGAATTTTAAGGGTGCGAAAGTTGATAAAAATCGATTTTCGGGAGTGTTTCACAAAATTTTCTGATATTATCGTGCAACTTCGCGGGGAATAAAGATAAAGCAACGAAATTCGGAGGGAACGTTCTCGAGGATATTTCCGCTTTGTGAGGGGTGCCAGGGGCTTTTTGATGAAATTTTGCAATTTCTGAATGTGAATATATAGAAAAAGTGAACATTAATGTCCACCTTTCATCTCCGGCCCTGCGTCTAACTCACTCAGCTAAAGGGCCGGTGATTGGAGAGGAGTGAAGCAGAATACAATAAAAACATTTTTAAAAACTTTGTCTGTTTATCTGTTTGAATATGCTAATCTCCAACACTACTTGACGAATTTTCATGGGGTTTTCACAGGTAAGTTGAGCGTAACTTGCAGCAACATATAGGCTTACGAAATAAAAAATATCTTAATTTAAAGTTTCTGGAATATGTTAAGCTTAGTACAGTTCGTAGAAAAGTAAAAGATGGCGCTTCATTAGCTGATTTTTAAAAGGCGCTTCATTAGTTGATTTTTAAAAGGCGCTCATATATAACAATAGCGAAGCATTGCCGGGTCTGCTAGTACCTACAATAAAATCATGAAACCGGGGCAATCATTTCTGTACACCCTACTTATTGTTACATCATCATAAGAAGGGCAAATTTCGGGCTTATTGTTGGGAGAAATACGAATAATAATGCCCTTCTTATGATGATGATGTAAAAATATATGACCTTTCAGTGCGGAGACCGTCTCACTCTCACAAGTCAGTGGTCAGGGTCAGCGTCTTCCCCGTATACTGTCTAACATTTCGTGGGTTTCCTTTGCGATTTTACCAAATTTAAAACAGAATTTCATATCGATTCTCTGCTCCATTATCAGTGATGAAAGTACTGAACTCTAAACACTGCCGCATGAACGTACAACCGTCAGCAATGGTGAAGGCACGTTTCTGTATGTTAGCTGAGATACAGAAGAATACCTTGCGCATGTCGCCTCGAGTCGAACATTTCCCATCATCAGATTAAGGGATGATTAGCCGAACTTACCGGTCGTCCCATCTTGTACTACATTTTCTTGGTTGGTATCACAATGAATTGGTGTTTAACATAATTGTTTTGCGGGATGTTTGTTTTCCATTAAAACACGAGGGAGTGGGCAAATTAGAGATCAGAATCAAAACCTATTTCTCGTTATGTGTTCTCATATGTATTTTGAGCGCAGTGTGGCCAAAAACCTTTACACAATATTTACACTTGAAAGAACTTTCTGCATCATGGAATCTCTCATGAATTCTGACTTCTGTAGAAAATGAAAATGTTTTTTCACAGTATTTGCACTTATAAGGTCTCTCACCAGTATGTAACCTTTCATGCTTTATAACATCTGAAGAATGTGAAAATGTTTTTATACAATATTTACACTTGTATGGTCTTTCTCCAGTATGTAATCTCTCATGAATTTTTGCATGCCAAGCTCTGGAAAATTTTTTTTCACAAAATTTACACGGATAACGTTTTTCCCCTGTATGAATCGTCTCATGTTGTTTAGCATTGCCAGCTCCGGAAAATGTTTTCTCACAATATTTACACTTGTAAGGTTTCTCTCCTGTGTGAACTCTTTTGTGAATCTCAAGTGCTGATGAATAGGAAAAGGATTTCTGGCAAGATTTACATTTATATGGCCTATCTTCAGTGCAGACTGCCTTGTGAGACTGTAAATGTGGAGACCTAGTCAATGATTTTTTGTTATGGCACTGCTTTTCGACACCACGAGAAACTTCGCGAGGCTTCACATTTAGTGTTTCCTCACATTTAATCTGGTCTTTCGTCTTTTCATCTGTGGCACGGTCTGAGCGCACAAGGAATAAACTCGGCCTATCAGCAGAAGCAAAGATATTATATTCGCGAGAATTTGAATAATTTTGCGACGTAAACAATGTACTTCCATCTATAATGGCTAGACTAATACAAAACATATCGTTGAGGATATTATTCATCAAACACCCGCATCTGTTTTTCTCGTGGTGTTTGTTTCCTATCATTACTATTTCAGTTAAATCTAGTCTCACGTTAAAAGATGATTTACCATTAATCAATCTACGCAAATAATTTTCACAAGTTCCCATGCAATGCTCCTGGAAGATGTTGTTATTGTACACAAGTATTGCATTTAATTCATCAGAAGAGCGGATTTTACATTCTGCAATGCCATCATTTGTTTCACACGAAATCAACAGGTTTCCTGCGAACATCTCCAAAATAAACGAAAACAAATCTTCCAACACAGGGCAATAGTTTGTAACTGAACTCTTGTAAAGATACGCTCCTAAGTTTCCATTATTTTCCATTCTGTAAATAGCAGATTTATTGTCAAGGCTGTAGTCAAATCTTGAATATCCTGCAAATAAAAGAAACGATAAATTAGTTTTAAAATATGCATGAAAATTAGAGCTGCAGACCATTTTTAAAGGGCAAAAACAATTTTACTATCAGCTTATATTCAAACTTATTCTTACATACAATTTCAAAACGACATTTTAATTTGTACGACTGACACTGAGCACGATTACTATTCTAAAAAATGTCACTGATTGTTAAAATCCAAGATGGAAACAATGACGACCTATCTTGGTCAGGTGACTTTTCAGTGCTGGCGTCTGTCTTTCCCGTTAACTTCGGGTGGTGCTATTACAGAATTACGTTCAACCAACGAGATTAAAGAATGCATAGTGTGGAAATAACGACGCCATATTTGAAGCTAATTGACAGTTGAAGTCAAAACTTGAAATATGACGGTTGGTTGGTGTATTAGAATTTTTGGCGTCGACGACTAAGGTCATTTTGCGCCTTTTACACAATTATATCTGTAAGCAGCCCGGGAGAAACACAAACATCTATGCCCACAGCGGGATTCGAACCCACGACCAGGTGGACTCTAGAACTAGAAAGCCTACGCCCTGTCGGCCTTGAAATATGAGAATAATTAAATAAACATTTGGTTTAGTGCAATCATATTTATCATGGTGTTGTATGCAGGAAATAAATTTAGTCAATACTTAGCTTCACGGCTTCTTAGTGTGGCGCTGATGATCAGTATATTTCCACTCTACTCTTTCTTTAATCTCGTTGCGTTCAACGTTATAATCTTAGTGCTTCAACAACACATTACTGATGCCATGTTCAGGCCTGGTAGTTTCTAGAAGGCCGTGCTTTTGGCCCATGCTTTTGGCCCATGCTGGTCGACTGAGATCAAAGCATGGTTCAAACTGAACTTGCTTTCGGTAGCGATGACTATTAACGTTTCAGCTGATTTTAGAAGCTCATAATAAATCGCACCTTTTTGATCCCGTCGAGTCAAGATGTTATTTTGGCATCGACCAACGAGATTAATATTATTATTATGGAAAATAACTGATCATCAGCGCCACCACTATGAAGCAGAGATAACTTGCATGTGTCGACCTCAACTGCTGCTATTTAACCTCAACTGTCATGGCTGACGCTAGTTAAGTTGCTCATATTAATAATATAAGCCAAGTTTAGACTAAATTTATTTTCTGCATCCAGCACCATGATAAATATGATTGTAATAAACCGAATGTTTATTTTCTTCTTCTCATATTTCAAGTTATTACCTCAACTATCAATTAGCTTCAAACATGGCGTCGTAATATTAATCTCGTTGGCATCGACGGCTGGAACGGCGATATCAAGCGGAGATAAGAGCATGTTCCCATAAGCTTCCGAAGTATACGTTAATTTCAGCAGCACTTTTCTTCAAAATAAAGTAATAATTCACAATTACCGCAAATGTTTTTTGTTTTTTTTTAGGCATGAACTTCGACATGCTTAACCATAAATATATCTATGATATTAACATCTGCAGATAATTTCACTTACACTGAATGACCAATTTATTAGAGACACCTCCTACGGAAAATGGACCGGCCTCCCAATGACACCCAAAAATGGAACAGGCCGAAGCGATGTATGAAAGGGATTCATTGGATCACAAGTTGCAGTCAGCAACAGAAGTGGATGATCGTTGAACGAGGCATGATCGTTGGAGCTCGACGGGCGCAGTTGAGCATTTCGCAAACCGTGAACCTCCTCGGGTTTTCCCGTGCAAAAGTGTCAAGGGTATTCCGTGAATGACAGTTATGCCAAAAAACAACCTCCAACAGCAACTCCGGATGAAACAGGCCCGTGAATGAACGAGGCCAACGGCGACTGGCACGAATCATCCATTGCAACAGGACGGGAACAGCCCAACAAATTGCAGCACAGTTCAATGAGGGAGCATCCCAACCCATTCCGGAGCACACGGTGCGGCGCACTTTGCACCGAGCTGGGTTTACCAACAGGTGGCCGGTACGGATACCGTCGCTCTCACCGCAAAATAGGAAAGCGCGCCTCCTATGGGCACACAGGCATCGCCACTAGAGACTGGATGAGTGGAAGAAGGTCGCCTGGTCCGATGAATCGCGGTTCCTATTTCATCATGCGGACAGCAGACTGCGCATCTGGCGCAGACAGCACGAGGCTATGGACCTATCCTGTCAGCAGACAACCGTACAGGCGAGTGGAGAAGGAGTGCTGGTTTGGGGTGTCTTCTCTTGGGACACACTGGGTCCTCTGATATCCGTAGACACATCCCTGAATGCGACACACTACCAGAACATTGTTTCCGATCAGGTGCACCCGTTCCTGATGACTTTTCCCTGGTGGTGACGAACAGTTTCAGCAGGATAATGCTCGAATGGTCTTGGACTGGTTCGAGGAACATGACGCAGACTTCCACCTGCTTCAGTGGCCAGCTAGGTCGCCCGATCCAACCGTCCAACTACAGTCCAACTTGCATCAATTACGGAACGCTGTGATGTCAGCCTGGGTTGCTATTCCTCCGCAATGGTTTCAGCACTTTGTTGTATCCATGCCAGCACGTATTCAGGCAGTTCTCGCCGCTAAAGGAGGCGCAACACGCTATTAGCGGGGTGTCTCTAATAAGTTGGTCATTCAGTGTATGAAGCTTTGAAGCTTGTTGTCAATACAACCAAATAGCATACTTATCAAATCTCATATCAACATTTGAGTAACTCTATCGATTGAAAAATTCGCATTATTAACCGTTTACATATGGTACACAGGATAGTACAAGGAGTGATCAAAAACTAAGGTTACAAGGCTGATATTCCTGGAGTTTCATCTGTTATAGAGAAATTAGTATTGCGCGGTTTTTCTAATACATGCGGTCGGCAAGTGTGCAGAGTTTCAGCCACTCGCCACCTACAGCGTTAGTTGTAGGGTAACACAAATGACGACTCGTTTGGAAAACTGTCAGTTATTAAATTTCTGTGGGCGAAACATGTAACCGCGGCTGAAATTTACCGGCAGCTGATAGAGGTTTACGGAGAGACAGTAATGTCTCTTCAGCATGTCGCAGAATGGTTGAAGCAGTTTCGCTGGGACATCATCGAACACCCTCCCTACAGCCCGGATCTCGCTCCAAGCGACTTTCAACTCTTTCCTCACTTGAACGAGCACCTAGGAGACTGACGATTCGCTGCAAACAGGGTGAAACACTCCAGGACAAGATTCTTACCAGGAGGGAATATTCAATCTCATCCCACGAACCGACAAGTGCCTAAACCGATATGGAGACTATGTCGAAAAATAACCTAATATATGTAATATCAGTTGGCTGTATTGGTTGTATGAAATAAAATGTACACGTTTCACTGCAAGCTTTGTAACCTTATTTTTTGATCACCCCTCATAAAAGACAATTGCATACGGAGAAGCCATCCGTTTTTTTTTGGGGGGGGGGGCAGGGTGAAGAAAGGAGAGAGAACAGTAACCGATGATCGCGGTTGAACGTCGATCAGCTTCTTGTTGCGAAAGAATGGAATTAAAATAATAAAAATATAAGAATAATTAGATACAGTAACTACAGGGAGAGCTAAAAGTCATAGTATATAGTTACACTTTTACAGGGTCTGTAAATAAAACCATGCTTACAGGGAATATAATAGGTACTCTATCTTTTGGGACTGTTTTGAACTTTGGCCTCCATTTTGGGTAGAGGTTTGTTTCCATAAATAGGAAGAGGGCCATGTGGTATATTAAATAACAGCAGTTTTTTTCTCAGGAGTTCATTCCTGCAACCGGATTTCAGTTATCTGTTGCGGTTCACAAGTTATTAACAAAAATACATTGACACTTTCCAAACAAAAATACACACCAAAAACTGGATTGTTGCAGCAGCAAAAGGAGGTTTGCAGAATGCGTTGCTAAGGTGAAATTTGCTTTAGATTTTCACAGCATACACAAAGTAAACTGTAGCGGTGTGAGTTCTGGTGACCCCGCCGGATAATCCAATGACCAGGTAATTTCCCATCCAGCCAGTGACGAACATTACGTCCGTTGTGTGGTGGTGCACTATCCTGCTGGAAAAACATTGAGAAACTGCCATCTTCAATCAACCGGGACGAGAACATACATGTAGTGTTCTGTAACATTCGCAGGGTAAGTCTATGAAAATTACTTCCATTAAACGGGTGTTCTATATCCCACACCACACAATCATAACATTGACATCATCAAGGACTTTGGATGATCTGTCCAATGAGGTTTCGTACTACTGCAATATCTCTTGTTCTGACGGTTCACCTCACCATGAACATCGACAATCGACAATCGAACAGTGAAGTGTACATTCGTTAGGATGGGACGAAAGCAACGCTTTCACAAAGCTCATCCAACCAGAATAAACTCCAAAGGAAATACACTGAGGTAGTCAAGAAGCCTAACCAACCCAAGCGGTCTTCCATATTATACAAAAAAGAAAGTAAGATTGACGATTGTCAGAAACAAAAAAAACAAACGAAATAAAAAATACAAGGAGAAATAAGATTATCACATCTTCCAGTCACCATGAACATAAATATTTGCCTTAATTTGTTATCTGCAAATGAAGGATTTAGTCGATAGCTGTCCAGAGCAAAGGTACAGAACTCCTCACGTCTGTCCGGTCATTCTTGGATAATTTTTACTGCATCTGAACTTTGAATGGATGCCATTTGTTGGTACGCATATGACTTGTGCGTGATTGGTCTTCCTTTCGGAGTGTCGGGCGTTGAAATTCGGTAAGGACGTTTCCCGGACATCAGGATCAGCTCAATCCTCTTCTCCTTCTTAAAGGGAATCCCTCGAACATGTATGTCACAGATTTCCACCAAATTGAAATATGTTACTAATCTGAAGCTACTAAAGATGCTTGCAAAATAAGAGTGCGAAATTGTGTTTCTTTCAAAATAAACCGCGAAAACGAAAAAATTTCAGCATACATAGCCATACAAGGACTCCCTTGTTAAAGCGGTTAGGCTATGTGGGGTTCCCTTGTTAGTGCCATCTCCAATTACCTCTTCTCCTTCCTAGTGCCATCTCCAATTACCTCCAGTGATAACAGATGCGATGGTACTCCGATTGCAGGAATGAACTCCTGAGAAAAAACTGTTGTTGTTTGGTAGGCCAAATGACCCCTTTCCCATTTAAGAAAATGAACCTTGACCCAAAATAGCGGATTTAAAGTTGGCGGCCAAACTCCAAAAGACAGAGCATCTCTCCTATTCCCTGCTAGCATAGTCGCATCGTTCAATTTACACACCACTTCGAAATACAGCTATGTCCATATTTAAACAATAAAAGCCAGAAACTGTGGACACCAGTATACTAATTAAAGGAACACTGAAAACACTAATCCACATGATAATTTTTATTGACTCAGATGTACATTTCGGAAACCAAATTTCCTTCATTTATTGACTTTTGACTAACCACAAACGTTTAATATATAATAACAATAAAACGATTAAAAACGTTGGATGTGATCTAGAGAATCCGCAGTAGATCCATATCAAAGATGCTTGGTAACGAGTTTGTAGTATTTTCTTAATAGAAAAATATGTACCATACACCAACCAAGGAATTGATTTAGTCCGACAAACAGGGTTGAATTTGTGTAAATTTCATTTTGGGGATCAAAAGGGTTTAGAAGTTATAGACCCTCATATATGTATAAAAATTATTTACAAGTGAGTACGCAAAAATCCTGATTAAAACTGAAAACCTTAAATCTTGAAATGTTTATTTGTTTTTTAAAAAAATTTTCTTCCTATTATATACAATAGAGTCCAAGATATTTAAATTCAACAGCCTATATTAAAAAAAAAATAAAACGTCAAATTTCATGACCACTTGGTGAAAAAAACCAGCAAAACAAACGAGGAGAACAAACGTTGTCACACAAAAAAAAATAAGTGTAATGGCGGAATGGTACATTCGCACAAACCTACCAACAGGTCATGAAATGGATTCAAAAAAGAAAATAAAATTCTGTGGGGGGGGCGCCCCCCCTTAACACGTTAATTACTCCAAAATGGCTCTTCGCAGCCAAACAGTTTATTTTCAAAACAGGTTCGTCTCATTGAAGAGGAGTCCATAATGTCGTTTTTATTGTGTTTGGGTCGATGAGATGAATGTTTCTGCCATTTCTTCATTTTTAGAAAAAAAACAACAATTTCTCTAAAAAGACATTTCCATGAAAATTACATAAAAAGCATAATTTGTATTTGAAAGCTGTCGTCAAAAATGAGAATTTCGCTCGCGAATATTGCTGATTTCAAGGTCGATTAAATCGAGGATCGATAAAGATTTTCAAACATGTCTGTATATTTTCTGAGAGCTTGTGATTCCCTCTTTACGATACTTGAAACCAGAACTTTTTATCTTATACGGGAGTGAAATGGTAGCCACTTTTCAAAACCCCTGAGACGCCTTTTTTTTTTTTTTAACTGTGCCTGCCGCGACGAGAAACAATGCGTCTATAGAACCAAGATGGCTGAAGATGGCTAAAATAAAATAAATATTGTTTTATACCTTTCAGTGATAGGGTTAACCATGCTGTAAAAATAAAAATATCTGAAATGGTCGATAATTATAAAAAATATCTGAAATAATTATAATGAAATAATAATTTCTCGTGGAATGACCCTACAGAGATATTATGAAATATGTTGAAAGTGTAGTAACAGATAGCGCCTCTATACTTCTGTCTTACCTAGCCAATTCGTGTAATGGCCTAACGTTTTGTTTGAAACTGAAGTATTTTGAATGAAGACTACTGAATCCTAGTGTATTGGAATAATCTCTTTTCCATTACAATATTCAGTATTTTATTACTCACAATTTCATTCATAATTTATTATTTTGAAACCTTGAAGAATCAATTAAATGTTCATTTAGATCTTTTGATGTTTTTTGAAGTCTTCATCTTATTTATAATTTATGCGCTAGTTAAACTTCTATGTACTTTGAAGTGCTTAATTTATGTCTACAGATTCCTTCCTCTCTCTCTGAGTTCAGAATAATGTTCCGACCTAAAAAAGCGTTACGGGTGATACAATAATCATTATGGATGATGCAATAATTTTAATTTTTCGTCATGCAAAAATTTGTTTAGTGATTTTAGATACTACGAAAAGCTTGCACGAGCCGTGTTTGTGGTTTCACATTCGATTGTGAGCACGGACGCGAGTAAGGAGACGCACATTCGATTGTGGGCATAGACGCTGTGTTTACTCGATAGCAGTGATCGTTATTATAAGGCTTATAATATAAACCTTTATTCAGTATTACCGATGTACGTGATTCTGTAGACTGGTCCATTGATAAATAAATAAAAGGTTTATACACTGTATAAAATATTTATTTGTTTATTGCATCGTGATTCAATGCTTCGGATTGCAGATTCGAAACTAAATCACTTTTTTTTTTGCTTCACCGATCAAGTTTCGTTTCTGGTACTTACTACTTCCCCATGTCAATGCCTCAATTGTCATCCGGCCCAGGATGATCTATGCGAGCACTAATATCATATCTCTGGAAAAGATTAAGTGGAAATGATTTGGTTAGCTTTCATGCGCTAAGTTGTCATTTATCTTCGAAATAATTAGCAGGTTTATGTGCAAAAGTTAATTTTTGTAATGAGGTGTGCATTTTCTTTGGATCTTTTTCACCAATACGCTCAATAGATGGCGAGAGAATCAGTCTCAAAAGCCATACAATACCATAGCCCCCTAGATAGTAAAGGGCTATGACAATACATACAATATCATTCTAAAGAATGAAGGTAAGTTTCATATCGTATATGTAAGGGCACAACATAGCACAGAAACTATTGCATATAGGCGAAGAAAAGGAAACGCTTATAGATGCTTATAATAGAACGCGCAGCGTTGATTTACCTTTACTTTTCCTCTTCCTTGGATGCATCGAAAGATCGCAGGATTCTTCCTCCATGATAGTCGCCACAGAAAACGCTAACAGCCCCGGACAACTTGAATCAGACGATAAAAATACTTTATTCATATACTTCCTACGCATTCTCTGTCGGTTCCAATATTTGAGTTCATATTTCTTAAAATTAGCATAACTCTTACTTATCGATTAGTGCATTTATTCTCCGTTTTCAACTCAGAATACTGCAGTGAACGGAAAAAGTTGTAGAGAAACAGAGGATTGGTTACGGTATCATGACGTCATAATATGCTTATGTTTGAAATTTCTCTATTTCCATCAATGGCATTTGATCCCAATTTTGAAGTTTTTTCTGACTTATGTGTATAACTATGGCCGTAAGTAGGGGGGGGGGG
>JAHWFO010013885.1:384322-407774 GCA_023313115.1 Rhysida immarginata
ACGCTCTTATGAAAAGGTACGTCGAGGTTGAAAAGGAATTTTCTTTTCTTAATCTAAGTAAATACTATAATAAATGAAAGAAAACTCTTTAACCACAACGAATAACAGGAAAATACAACCTGGATACGCGCATTTCGAAAGCACTGCTTTCATCTTCGGCAGGAATCCTTGACTCCGTGAATCCACTCTGATGAATCTTAAGTTCACTTTCATCAGAGTGGATTCACGGAGTCAAGGATTCCTACCGATGATGACAGCAGTGCTTTCGAAATGTGCGTATCCAGGTTGTATTTTTCTGTTATTCGTTGTGGTTAAAGAGTTTTCTTTCATTTATGATAGTAATAATTATCCACATAATATTTTTTCCTTGGTTTTAAGACATCACTATAGTGTTTTTCTACCATTAGTATTACTAAGTAAATAGATTTTATTTTTCACTTTTCTCATCAATCTGTAGCGTGAAATGTGTTCCTGGTTCGAGTGCAGCAGAGCTGCTGATTTTTTCCCCTATTTTAATCTAATTTCAAATTAAATTAAGTAGCGGCAGAATGGAATTACTTTCATCCATCCCTGGAATTATTTAATATGTCCGTCTGTCCCCTTCATATAGTCTACGCTTTTTGACGTAGAAGGTTGAAATCCAGGGCATATTTATTGCACTTTAACAAGTTTGATTCTCACTGGTGTCGAGTTAGGTTTTGATCTTTCTCGGTTCAAATTTTCGCAAAGATTGGTAATGTTGAAATCCGGCAATAGTAAAGTAGTCGTTAGGATCACTTTTTTAATGATTGTGTAATTTTAGTTAGTTTAAGTTCTTCCGGGTAAGTACCAGTTTATAGCGAATAGTTGAAAAGATAAGCTAGCGGAGATGCTATACCATGGTTAATATCTAGAAAGATGTCTGAACGCAATCCATGAGAATCGGGAAGGGGGTGAAGATTTTAGTTGAGAGATAACTTTGATTACTTCATTTGTAGTAGTGAGAACTGCAAAAAAAGTAGAAGAGTTTAGAGCAATATTATAAAGGTAAGTAGGGATAGACTGTTAAGAGTGGGGGTAAGAGGGAGAAGAGTTGTAAGAAAATTAATCAGAAAAGATGAAGAATCGGGGGGGGGGGTGAATGTAGGATAACTGAGATGGAGTGTTTGAAGCGGCGGTTCCTTTTAATAATCTACATTGAGTGGCCAGTTTATTAGGAACACTCCCCTAAAAATGTGTTGCGCCTCACCTAGCAGATACGACAGCACGAATTCGCCGTGTCTTGGATTCATTAAGCCGCTAGAAGCATTGTTCCGTGGTGCTTGTCCATGCGGATGCAATAGCTGCTCCCAGTTGATGCATATTGGATGATGGTGGATCCATGCCTCGAATAACCCATTCCAGCTCATCCCAAAAATGTTCGATTGGGTTAAAATCCGAGGACTGTGGTGGTCACAGGAGTAAGTTGAATTCATTATCGTGCTCCTGGAACCATTCAATGAAGAAGCGAGCCTGGTGACGCAGAGCATTGTTCTGCTGGAAGTATCCTTCCGATAGGGGGAACAGTAGCCATGAAGGGATGAACGTGGCCGGCAACAAGGTTCAGGTCGCCCTGACCATTAAGGCGTTGTTCTGTAGGTATCAGAGGACCAAGAGTATGCCAGGAAAACATTCCCCAGACCATTACATAGTCTCCACCAGCCTGAACAGTGGAAACCAGATAGGAGGTGTCCATCGCTTCGTGCTGTTGTCTCCAAATTCTGCGTCGGACATCTTCATGGTGCAATGGGAAACGGAATTCATCCGACCAGCAGACCTTCCAGTCGTCGACGCTCCAGTGTTGGAGACGGTTTTTTCCTGTTTTGGGTGGAGATCAAAGGTACCCGAACTGGCCCTCAGCTGTTGTCACCCATCCTTGCCAATGTACGGCGTGTAGCACGTTCAGAGATGTTTATTCTGCGGTTCAGTGTTGTACTCCAAGGTTAGTTGAGAGTCGTGACGTTTCTATTCGCACGAACAAGCATTCCCATTCTACGCTCACTCCTTGGATCGATGAGTCGTTTGCGACCACAGGCTTGTCTTTCGCTGGTTGTTTTTTTGGTTGCTTAACCAGTCCTGATAAGCCTTTGAAATGGTTGTTCAGGAAACGCCTAAAAGACGTGCGGCTTCGGAAATACTCATTCTACCTCGCTGGGCACGAACTATCATCTCGCGCTCGAAGTCGCTCAGATCCTTTGTTTTCCCCCATGGTGACGGTCAAACCATTTGTAGTTGACAGGTGTGTTCTCGCTTTATATTGGTACCGACTGTCGCGTGACCAACTGATACGTAGTAATTGCTATGCCAACGGATTCGCATAGTCATGGGTGTTCCTAATAAACTGGCCACTCAGTGTATTTAATTGTTTTCATTTGGATTTATTAGAAGACAGTTGAGCAAATAGATGACCATAATAAGATTGCTTCTATCTCTTAATCAATTGCCTGATAGTGTTAGAAAGACCTTTGAAAGAGCAAGATAGTGTAGGCGAAGGTTTGCGACGCAGTTTACGGTAAAGGGAATTCTTCCGTACATTTGGACACATTGTAACAGCTTGGCGGTTCATTGACCGGGATAGCTCAATTGGTTAGAGTGTTGTCAGCGATAGGCAAGATCCCTGGTTCGCGTCCAGGTCGCGGATTTTTTCCTTCCCTTTTCTCTTTGTATTCAAGTCTTTGAGTGTTGGGGAAGACATCCGGGCAATTATGGAACGATCTGGTAAAGATGATCGTGAGCCTATATGATGAATCGCTGCGAAATCAGATTTAGTGAGAGGGATATCCAATTTAGTAGAAAATAATTCCGATATTTTCTCAGTTAGACGCTCAGTTGGCATCTCCGGGAGGCAAAAGATGCGAATATTGGAGCGCCTGAAATAGTGCTCCAGTTCGTCGATTTGCTTTGTCGCAGCATCCAGAGGAGTCGACACGGTCTGAGAAGAGGGAGATTCGGTTATCTCCAACTTCGCTTGGAGTTCGTTAAATTGCTGCTCAAGTTGGTTGAGTCTATGGTAGCTTCCATTTTGTTTGTCAGAGGTTCGTGTTTAGATGTCAAGTCGACAATTTTAAATTTCGAGTCCAGCTTTTCAACAATTTTATCGATAATTAATGAGATGAAACGATCTATAGACGAGGAATCGGCTAAGTAAGAGGCAGTGTCTTTTTCTATCGTTGATACTAACGACTTGTCAATGTTCCCAGATGAGTAACTTAAGTCAATTTGATGGGAATTTGTGAGGTACATGTTCGTGTATTTCCCTTTTAAGAACAGAGCAAATTCGTTTTATTTCTCTCCAAAATGAATATTACCTATCACCAAGGACAATCATCAGGATAACTCTGCAGTGGATTTCTCGGGGGCTAACAATTGAGCATAGGGGCAAGGGTCCAACAGCAACTCTGTCTAGTCCAACGGATGCCCAACATCCTACGATCTTTCTATCTGTCGGATCCGGCTATTAGTATTATATACTCACATGCCAAAATCATGGGATAGCACCTAATAACGTATGGGACCTCCTCTAACCCGGCGAAGAGCCACAGTGCGAACTGGCATTGATTCCACAAGTCGGTGGAAGACATCTGAAGACATTGCCAACCATTCCGATTGGAGAACTTCCCACAAATGCCCATTACAGAGCTACCACCGGCTTGCACAGTGCATGCTTGACAACTTGGGTCCATGACCTACATGGGGTCTGCGCCCCACTCCGAGCTGTCACAGAATTTTGGAACAAATATTAAAATTAAAAAGAATTCCGCGACAAGAGTATTTGTTAACAGCAATTTAAAAAGGAAAGCGGAGGGGCTCACCTCGGGAAGAGAAAATGGATCAGTCTTGCGAGTCGCGCGAGGTTCGGGAACGAACCACGAGAAGAGGAGGGGAGCGCGAGAAAGAGGGGAACGAAAGGAGCGACCGATGCGAGAGGTCGAACGGGCGAACACGTCGTGTGGAAAATTAAGTGAAGTTTCATGCGACGGGCGTCGGAAAGGGAAGAAGGCACAATCTTCGCTCTTGTCAGGGGAAAGTAGCGGAGCCAGCGAGCTGGGCTATTCCAAGACAAGGCATGAAATTAATGGTATGTGTTTCTTGCATTTAAGAGAACGACGCCACGCAGCTGAGCAGCCGAGTACGGTACGAGAACGGCGACGAACGGAAGAGAGTTTCAGCCAGTCCCGTCCAGACGCCGGAGTGGAACCGAATTTCGGCCAGTGCGCCTTTGACGGTAATGTGATTTTGACTTTAAGTAGCTTACGTATCTTTAACCTCCCTTCGCTCGGTTTCTCTCTCGCAAACCAGTTGCCGTCTAGCTATAACCCGTGACAGCAGAAACGTATTTGCCGAACTGAAGTGCATAAAATTCAGTGCGTCTGCTCACGGTATCTTTCCTTTTAGTTTCTCGGCTTATCAAGAAACTGGAGTAAGAGGCTTTTTGCCGACAGTTAAAAAAAAAAACAAAAAAGAAAAAAATAATAAAAGTGCGAAAAAGGAAGTTTTCCAATTCGGGAAAGTGTATTGTCTTCGCCTTATAATTTTTTTTCTTGAGTATGATATTTCCTAATAATAATAATGAACAATGTATGTGCGAATCTTGGAATTTAATTACGTCTCATGGAAATATCGTGGAACTTCGTTAACGGCTTTTGCGCCATAACTGGATAATTAAGTGCTATAAAGAATACGCAGCTGGAAACCAGCGTGGATATTATTTATTTTTGGATCAAATATCTTAGTCAGAGACCTATTGCATAATTGAAGGTCATCTTGTTAGTTTAATCCCTGAATTTAGGTGTTTTATTTATTGTCTAGGAAGAGGAGAAATATCTTTCTTGAATTTAAATGTTTTATTTATTGTCTAAGGAGAGGGAAAATATCTGTATTCCCTTATGTCGTAAGGATTGCCTGATTGCATTTTGAAAGACGTTTATGTGTATTACCACAAGAAATAGACTATTCTTTGTTTGAATTATTGTTTATTTATCTAACGTGCTACTATAGCCTTAAGCTAGGAATACAAGTTTTATCTTTGGAGATTCATCATTACTGACAATATTGCTTTTTCTTTCTTTTGTGCGAACGTCCCTTGGAGTCTTAAGTTCTGTGGAGCATCGGTCATCAGAGGTGACAACGAACTTCATACGGCTTCCAGTTTCCGTCGTCTTCCGAGGGCACCACTTCTCCTACAGGAAAAGATAACTTGGATGTAGCTAATCAAGCTGTTTTTGTTTGTATACAAACGTTATTAATTATCAGGAATCATATTTAAGAAGTTAACCTAAAGAAGAATTTTGTTTCCTTACCTGAGAAATTTGTACCTAAAAGCAGAAAGATCCTGTGAAAAGAAACAATACTTAATTATTGATATTTTATTAATCAGAAGCAATTAATAAACTTTTATTTTTATTCATTTATTCACACCTGCTCTGTATTTCTCTCATAATTCACGCTTCCATGTTACACGAGCCCTACCATCATCTCGTATCAGGTGGAATCGAGACTCATCAGACCAGGTCGCACGTTTTCAGTTGTCAAGTATACAGTCGATGTGTTCATGGTGCCAAGAGAGACATTGCCAAGAGACGATGACTTGTTGTTAGTAAGGCACTCTCGTGGGTCTTCTGCTTCCATATCCCATGGACACCAGATTTCGTTCCACAGTTCGCATCGATACAGCTCTACTATCACCCTGGTTAAAATCTGATGTCATCTGGCGTAGTGTCAGTTTCCTGTTAGCGGTGACCATCATACTCAGACGCCGTTGGTCCCGTTCATTGAGAAAATGTAGTCGACCACTGCGTTGTCCATGGTGGGAGGTAATGCCGTCAAGTTGATACTCTCGGTAGACTTTTGAAACTGTGGACCGTGGGATGTTGAATACTTGAGCCACCTCCGATATTAAATGACCCATAAGTTGTGCTCCCCACACCAGGCCACGTGCGAACTCTGATAGCTCTCGTTGTGTAGCCATTGTCACACTGAAAACCTCACCCCTTACTCATGACAGTGTAACTAAACCTACTGTCACTGATTTGCATATTTTTACTGTTTGCACATGATGCTACTGCCACTTGAAAATAATCCACTGCTATCCCATGACTTTTGCATGTGAGTGTATGTAGGTATGACATCCTGATCGGGGATCATAGTCGTCCAGTGAACATCCATTTGTTTTGATTTTTGGCTTAGCCGATCGTCTTCTAATTAATCGGGATGTCTATTTTCGGCGTGGTTTCAAATCAGATTTCGTTTCTTTCGTTCGACATTTTCTTGTTTATTTATTTTAAACGAGGAATGATTACATTGCAAAGGGCGGATAAGTTTCTTAAGGTTGGGTCCCCTTCTTTTTGTAACGGGGTGAGGTCTTAGTAGTTCAACAAAAATTACATAAGATCACCATTGTTGCCGTTCATCGCCGTCCGCCAGTTGCCATTATAGCTTTTCACTTTTTCCCTTCAGATTTCGCATTATGAAGGTGCCCAAGGACTTTTGACTCACCCTGTACATTAATCAATATACGTAGTAGTATAATATGTCATTTATTAATTTGAATGATTTTGTACTCCTTATAAATGGTTATTTTAAGAATAAAATAAACTTAACAAAATATAAATTAAACAAAGTTGATCGTTTGATTGTTAAATAAGGTTTATGGTCTTGGAGAATATGTTGAAGGTAGATAAATACTGTATCTTGAAGAAGTTGTTGACGATGATGATTCTATAATAAAGAAACTGAAGATAAGTTACTATGAAATTCAAGATGAAACAGATGCTATCATACAAGAAGAAACTATTGTATGCGATAATTTATGGCTGCACAGGAAGATTGTTGTAGCAGTTGAATTGAAACAAAAGAGCGGCAAGATAGCTGATAGATGGGTTGGAAGAGAGTAGTTGTTGTTCTTGTTATGAATTTTTGTAACCCCGTAATATCATCTATCTGTCTCTGATGGTTTAATAGAATTTCCAATAAGGAAAGAGGATGTAGTGATTTACATGGCCAGCAGTGCTTTTACTAGCTGACTATATCCATGTCTATTTTGTTTATTTGTAACTTCAGAATACAAATTTCGATTTTTTGATTTCAAGTATACAGCCGGCAAAAAAATGCAACACATGGAAGGAGTGGGTCAATTTTAATGAAATTGTCCAAGAGCTTTGTGTGATTGGCATATAACATATGATTTAAATTTAAACACGATATAAGCACAGGATCCTGGTTTCTCAAAAGTTCCTATCCACTGGAAGACTGGTTCATCCCTAATTTATATAAAATTTGTAAATGAACATTGAACAGCACGAGGTATGCCCAGGAAATCCTTGATACCGATCTTCGCCTTTCTTATAACAGGAGGGTTATGAGCTGCTCCAGCAGGATAACGCATGCCCACAATGGCCCATGCTACCTTACAAGTACAGTAAAGTGAAAATATTTTCCATCCTGAATCTTCGCATAGCCTATTGGCAGGTCGACTATCACCCGAATCCTGCGAGAAAACGGAATTTATGATTCCGAGATTTGGTACATTCTTCTACCAGGTGATGCTTTTCAGCATAAAGAACGCTATCCAGGCTTTGCAATCTGTCATGCACCAAGTCCTGGATCCATCGATAGAAACTGAATGCTTCCACTAAGTTGACGACATCATAGTGGCTAGCGAATTGGAAAAGTATTCCATCATTTACTAAAGAATGATGTGTAAAATTCCATCTTAAAGTAAAATTCAAAAGTCCACTTTCTTCCGTTCCAGACGTATACCTAAGTGATTTCCAAGGGATTGCGAACCAACACCCTGAGCATAACACACATCTTGGTGTGTATGCCCGTCCCAATGATGTGGAAAAGGTCCGACGTCTTATTGGGATGGTAAAATCTACCGATCCTCTGTGCCCTCTCGAAGCGAACTAAACATATCATAACGTGATAAATTATAACTATATTATAAGTGAAAATGGAATAGAAAATTCCACAGTCTGCATTTCTTTCCTATTTCATTTATAATTTGTAAACATCTGAGGTAAGGGAAGAAAACATACTCTTTCAGACCATTCAGACAAATGCAATGGTTCTTCAGTTATTAATAGGCCTAACCTAATCGTAACTACCGTCGCCGTTGTTTGACCTTTATAGGTGTTAAATGTTGGTCTTTTCTTCCATCTGAGCTGCGCTCATTAACTGATTTTCGAGTTTTACAATCATTTAAAACGCTATACTCTCCGTCTTCCGCCGAAGTTTTAGGTTCCACTATAATTGATTACTCGTATCCTTTGTTTATCATACTTGTTTTTTACTACATTTCTATTAAGTTGTTACCTATTGAGTTGTAAACTTTCTGGCTTACATATCTTTTTTGTATAATTTTATAGACATCTTTTTTGGTTTCATTTTTGTTTTTATTATTTTGTTTTTTGTTTATCAGATATTTTTTTCTTCGTTTCTCTTTTTGTGTTTAATTATTTTTATAATTTGTTCTATTGTTTATAATGTTGTTTTTTTTAGTTGTTGTTATTGTAATTGTATTTTTTTTCTTTATATTTTGTGGCTCCCTGTGGCCTTCTTTCGGTCTGTTTGGACCATACTGGTCCCAGGGAGTCCACTATTTTTTTCACTGTACTAATAAATAAATAAATAAATAAATAAAAACAATACTCACGAATTTTGATTAATTAGTTTTATTTGATTAATCGGCACGCAGCTTTGCAAATTTGGGCAGATTGTGTAAAAATGAGTTTAAAATTTTATATTACAAGATGTGATAATTATTAAACGAGACTGGAGCAATTTAACAAATACAAGAAATTACTGGCAAAACTTTTTAATATTTTTCAAAGTAGTTACCTTCTGAGGCTATAAACTTATTGCGGCGTTCATACAAGTTTTGGAAACATGCTTTAAGTCCTTTGTCTTAAGTCTTCCAAGTTCGGCTGTAACGTTCTTTTTGATGTCCTCTATATTCTCAAATCTGTCTCCTTGCAGACTTGTTTTCACCTTTGGGAAGAAGAAAAAGTCTGATGGAGACAAATCTGCGGAATAACGAGGGTAATAAAGCTCCACAATTCCGTTACTGGCTAAGAACTCCAGATTGCTGTGTGCGGTCTAGCATTATCATGCAGTAAGAACTAACTCCCTTTTGCACGAAATTGTGGCCGTACGCGATGGATTCTCTAAATCAGACGCTGCAAAGTCTCCCTGTAGTCTACCAATTGGGCTATCGCAGACACCCAGACAGCCATGCTGTCACAAGTTGTCTTAAAGACAACCAAGTTGTGAAGGTTTAAAGAGGTGTCGACCATGACAGTCGAGGTTCCTGGTTCGAATCCAGGTCGCAGAATTTTTCCTTTCTTTTTTCAATCGAGAAATTATTACGTTAATAGTTGCTCAGTCTTGCCTTCGTTTATATAAGAATGATATGAAAATTCTAAAGGTTGTGTTATTGCTATTGGGAAGTGGACTATTGACTATCTTTCCCAATAACATGGTGTGACCTTCGAGCATGAAAATAGAAGGGTGTGACCAAATAACAGTGTTGGTCTATGTCTTTTCATTTCTCCCGAATATGGACTCTCTTCACTAGCAACAAGTGATAGAAAATGCGTTACTCGCCTTGACAGGAATTTTCGGTTCTCTACCTCGATGTTTTTCAAGGTGAAGTTTATTAAAACTCATGTTCTTCCATTCTTGAATGCATATTCACCTTACTATCTCGGCAAGATCTTCAAAGTGTGCGCAGGGCAATTGTGAATTGTGTGTGGGGAGTTAACATCATGTGCCATCCACTTCGCGCAAAATTTCTTTTTATCCCATTTGAAAGAGGAGGGCTTGGTTTGCCTGACCTGCGATCTTATCTCATCGCAGCCAGACTAGCTGTGATGATTCGTGTTTTTTTTCTCCCTCTACCCATTTGGACGAAATTTGTGTTTTTGTATCTGCGCTTCTTCTTTAAGGTGAATAGTCTACCGTTACCTCCTTCATTGCCAGTGATCATGACTTTTCTTCAACCAGACATTCATTTACAAGGCTTTTCAATTTCTATTCGTGACTTTTATCCCCGTGTTACACCAGATGGATCCTCAAGATTGGGGGTACCTACGTCTTTCATGATTCTTCCAGAAGACCAGTCTGAGTGCGACCACTGACATCTTTCGTCTGCACTCACATTATCCGTGGGCAGCCATTCTGAAAGCAATCAAAACAATTGCCTTCGAGCGAACTGTTTTTAATTTCTAATAGCGGTTGCTGCACCACGGATTCCACACTCTCCAGCGTTTACTCAGTGGAAGGTGGTTGCGTCTGCTGGACGTCTGCTTTGTGGTATAGTAAAGACTATTACGCATGTTTTTATGAGTGCTCATTCGCTAAGTCCATCTGGGATCGTTTTAAGCAGCACTACAGGTAGTCAATTTTTCTTACCAAGATGTACGTTTTCTGTTTGATGATTTAAGTGACGAACCATATAAGTTAGACCTAGCCATATCGATTATGTTTATCAACAGGGAATATGGTGTGTCGCGTAGAGAGACCTATGGGGCGTAATCCATCACCTTCCGTGGTTTGGAGGAAAGTAGCCTTTCAACTAAGGTCTTTCCTCCACCTTGAATGGTTTCGGTTAGGTCCTTTAGTTTCTAAGTGCCTATTTACATCATCGTTGGAGGAGACCGCTCCTTTCTTCTCACTTTCCCGGCCGAGTTTAGATGGTTCGTCGGCTTTGTGAATGGGCCTCATACAGAGGCGTTTATATAAAAGTATAGCAGCTCACTAAAGGCCTGCACGAATCTTAATGGCATGTGCTCCAGGTGCCTGATAGTTAGTACTTTTGTATAGGCATCTGCTGAGACAGTACCATCGGCCTTAGCTACCACAGCTTTCAGCATAAAGTTGCCGACCATCTCCCGGACTCTGCCGCTTCCCGACATCGAAACCATGGCGCCAAGCAAGATGATCGTCGGAGAAGAGGCCCACTAGGAAGGCAACGCTCCCAGCTGTCGTGCCATAACCATTTAAGCGAATAGATCGGAATTCAGAACAGAAACAAAGATTCATCTGAGAAACAGATGAGTAGACTTTATCAATTGTTTCTCAATCTCAGAATTCGTTTCACGATCGTCGCGAGCACGAAGGTGAAAGATACTCCAGGTGCAATAACCACTTTGGACGTGCTAATACGGACTCTCATCCGATAAGCTTAAAGCACAACCAAAAGAGGGATAAAGCTTATAATTGCCATACCCGACGCCGAGGCAAGGGATCAGCGAAGCCGTACTCAGGTTCACAGATTAAAGGACAATTACAGCAAGCTAAACCTGAGGTAACACGAACTGTTTTGTGCCTCATCATATTAATTATCATTGCAAGCTTAACCTTTCGTACTCAGACTTTTTCCTCAAGTATTCATCCAAGGGAAGGTTCTACTGCTCCGGAGACGATAAACGAAATCGTCCATTCCAAGGATTCATCAAAGGATGACAGCAAATTGCTAATTTCGCCCGTCGCAGTTTCCTGTTACCTGGAACAGGAAGATAGTGATCCTGCTAGACCTCTTCCACAATATTTTATCCCGTCGAAGGCCGGACCCGGAGTCATTGTACCTTTACCCATAGCGTTGGTCGGTTATTCTATGGGGCGCCCTCGAAATTATCCGCGCTTTTACGAGGGAGAAGTAACTCGGGGTAGAAACAATTAGCTTAAGTGTGATTTAATATATGAATAGTGTTAAGCCTTCCAGCAAAGGTTTATTGAATGAATACTCCACTAATCAATGATGTTTTTCGTGTTTAATAATCATACCATGACGGTGGACTTGCCTTTTTAGTTTGCCGCCTTCCATGTTGCCGTACACCTCGAAGATGCATCATATCTACTTCATCTCCGTTTAGTGATATTGAACTCAGTCTTCGGAACTCACACTACCACAACACGCCTAAGTGTAACCTCATTTTTGGAGACTTCGGCTTCAGTTCAGCCAATTCGAGAATTGACGACGTTAATTTCAATTCAGATTGAATTAATTTGAACTTTCAATTTATTATTATACTAGCTGATATGCCCGGCGTTACTCGGGCTACTTTTTGATGAAATTTTGCAATATCTGAATTTGAATATAAATAAGAACACGTGTAAAAACCTTAGAGTTTGTAAAGAAATCATTCGCTTTGAAAAAAAGAAAAGAACTCTTTAAAAAGCTCACAGTGGAATTTTGTGTCCGATTGAGTTTGCCCAGGAAAATTCGACAATTAACTTTGAAAGAAGGAAAATTCGACAATCATGTCTGAGAATTAACTTAGCATTTTACAACATCAAAGAATGGCTATGAGTATTGATTTATCTCTGTCTATATTAAAAATACTTCATAGATGGATTCAGAGAGTTGATGAACTCATCAACATCCCCCATCAACATGTAATTATTTCAGTAGAGTTGTATTCAGTCACAGAGCGTGGAATCATGTCGTGAATGTGGTTGTTCATATGGACAGTACCAGTTTAGCAGCAAGGAATGCTCTCTCACACAATCAGTTGAGATCTTTATAATTTTCTAATATACAGAGGGGTCCAAAAATGTATTCAATGTTTGAAAGTCCTTATTTTATTATTACAAATTTGACTTACAGATACAATTTTTGACACTGTGGGAGAGTTATAATAAGTATTCGAAATGACCGCCATAACAATTGAAATAGGAAGTTTAACTGGACACGCCCACTCCAACTTTCGTTGGACAGAGTATAATACAAAATTATTAGAACTAATACTACTCTTTAATATTACTATGGATGGGACAAGTTATCTAAAGGCTATCTATCAGCAAGGGATAGTCTCTTCAACTCTGAGTGCGAGAACCGTCTTCCTCAAAAACTCAACGTTGAATAAGCATTCTCCAACGTTGTTCATCTTGCTCCTTCATATTTTATCAGTTCAAGAAAAATTGAACGAAAACAGGAATCTAAGTAACTTATACTTTTCTCGCATTTTCCTAACGTAAATTATACTTATTTAATAGTTTCAAATTTATTCGCTAGTACATTTTCTTAGTCATTATTGTTACGATTATTTTTAATTTACTCTTTTTGATCTGAAAATTATAAGCATTTCCACTGAACAGTATTCATTATTATCGACTGCTAACAACATGGCTAGTTTCTCGCAGCAAGAATGGATCTAAACACCGGAAGCTGTGTATCGGAACTTTATACAAAGTAAGAAGGATGGCTGACTTACTAATTTCAGCACGGAGGTCGAATAAGATATTAACTAAAATAAAATGTCACTATTTCCCTTACCACGGATTTAGTCTAATACCAGTGTAAATATTGATCTAAAATTCATTCTTTGTTCTGTATTTCAGATTGCATAGGATACTAATATGAGCCTTCCTCTTCAGCAATACGTGATAGTTTCCATTTAGCCTATTCAAAGGAATGTAAAAAAAATCTTGCAGATTTATAATGAGAACGATGTAACGGTTACAACAAAAATATTCCCTTGATTTTTGTGCAATTTAATTCTGATAAGTGATGGTGAATATATTGCATTGTACATTATAAGTTGAATGGATTGTTAAATCAATATATGACTTAAAAAACTGATGTTAAAAATTTTAAATAGGAAGATGGCCGGCTGACTCGAACTTCGTTCGTGTTCCTCCTCCTCGCGTTGTTAAAGAATAATATTCGGGCTGCTGTAAACCTAAATAAAGTAGTAAGAAAGGCTGAACTGTAAAGTGGAAGAATCCAAAAGTTTGTTTTTAGTCTATTCAATTAGTGTCTGTTATTATAAAATCTCTCCAATGATCGCTATTAACGGTAAAACTAAGACGAGTAGCTGCCATGGGGGAACCCCCACCCCCCCAGGGCGAATAATCGCCGCTCGTCGTTGGCTGACAAAGAGAAGGAGAAAAGAATGAAATTGAGCGATGAATCTCGGATATCGCGGAGCAGATCCCGTTCCCGATTTCGAAACTCCCCCCCCCCCCCAGGAGCCATAAGCAGAGAAAAGAACCCTTAAACAAGTCTCCTGCAGCCAAGAAACTTCATCAGACGAAAGGAAACAGATAAATGCTGACCGAAAAGACAGTAGTTCAGACGCGACTCTCACTCCGATGAGTAATGTATTTACAAGCAGAGGGGATAAGAAAACAGTCAACTGTGCAGACGAAAAGTCTCCCCCCCCCCCCCCGGGCTGAATCCCAAGCAACTGAACTTGAACGAACTCCTAAAGATAGCTGCCAGACCTGGCTTATTGTAACTATCAAATCAAAGGACCCGAGTAGTAATGATCCTTTCTCTCCGGGTTTCATCAGGAAAATCATCAACTCACTAACAGGCGAACCTCCCAGCATAAATAAATTACAATCGGGTAAATCTTTAGTTAAATTTCAGTCCACTGCCCAAGCAGATAGATGCTCCAAATTCAGAGACATCGGAACCCTCATGTTAGAATACGAAGTCCCCAGATTCCTTACATCTTCTGTGGGGATAATTCATGGCATTCGCTTTGACACTACCATAGAGGTTCTGCAAAATGCATCGAATAAAGGGAACTATATCACCGGAATGAAAATGCTCCCCTCTCCTTTCCAAGGAGCCACATTTTCAAAGGCCCTAATTTTCTTCTCTCTACCGTCTCCAACAGAGAAAATTATCTTTGAAAATGAGATTTTCACAGTAGTCAGACCTCCCCCCCGGCCATTACAGTGCATCAAATGCCACTGGCTAGGGCATACGAAGATAATAAGCCAATTCCCGGCAACTTGCTCTAAATAAAGCCGACTGCACTTCCGAAGTTTTCCTCTGTATAAATTGTGAGGGGGGGGGGGCATTCCCCCTACTACAAGGGTTGTGACAAATTCAAATACGATGCCCTCATCCGAACCAAAATATAAACTTGTTCTGTTCATATTAACAAGCAAAGAAACTGGTGGACTTAGAATTAGGAGCAGATGGACCCGCCCAAAAATCATATGCCTCGTAAGTTTCCGGGGGTCAACGTTACTCTCCCGTCTCAAGACAACAAAACTACACCCCCCAGACCTCTAACCCTCCTTCGCTGGAGTATCAAGAATATCAATCCCATTCAGGATCATGCCCAAACACTCAGCAACTATCATGACTTGCACTACCAGCGGTAGAGACGAATTGCTCTCTCCCCTATTATTAGAAGCATCGTTATCACCCATTTTCCGCCAAAGTGAAATGAATATGCACCCTTCTCAGGTACCATGGTCACAACTCTCTCCCTTTACGGCAGAGCTTATTACAAACCCCCCAACTGACTCAGCAAAAGAACAGCAGGTGGTGACTCGTCCGCCCTTTTCAGCGACAACTGTCTCAAAAATTGACTCAGCCGCACTCGATAAGGATGAAGTCGTTAGTAGCACTCTGAAACTCTTTACTCCACGCTGATAGGAGATGCCAAATGCCCTGCCAATCTGGACAACTCGAGAGGTGTCGAAAATACTCTCGATATCATGGGCAAGAGATTCCAGTACTCTCCCCGTTGGTACACTGAAGTTTCTGCTTGGTTCCAAGATATGCCCGACATTGCCCCCCACCAACACACTCCCCATGGCCAAGACACAATTGACATCGATTAAAATTATCCACTGGAACGCGAGAGGTATCTTCTCGAATTGGGAAGATACTACTCTATTACAAAGAAAATCCGACATATTAACTAATTGTGAGACTTTCCTGAATTCTGACTCTGTACTTAATATTAGTAACTGTATCACTTACCTTAACAATACGGACCATCATGGTGGTAGGAATCTCGCCGCTCTTAACCCTCAAATTCCGAACTTCATAAACTCCAGTAAACACTTTAACTCAATAGCGTTAATAGATCTTGTCATTTACTTTTCTAATACTTGGCTGCACCTATACTTCGCTTATGTCCCGGGATTCATCAGAAAAAAATGTGTGGGAGAATTTAATTGATTCACTATCACCCCCGTTCATCATTATTGGCGATTTTATTTTCAAAAGTCCGCTATGGGGATGCGAAACCTATAATTATAATGGGACTTGTTTAGAAAACCTCATTATAAGATACAATCTAACTGTCCACTTTACCCCAGATTTCACCTACACACCACACAGGTCCACTGGGTCTTCATCTAATCTAGATTTTGCCATCTCCTCTTCTAATTGGCCCCTGCCGATCAACATCTCCTTGGTCCAAGGGACGTATGGGAGCGACCACCAACCCATTCGCCTAGTTATCAATCCTATACACCCATTCAAAACAACAATGCCCAATTATAGCCCCAACACCCCTCGACTCTCTAGTAAATTTGACCTAAAATCCGACAACATGTGCTTTTTCCTATCAAAGGATATCCAAAAACAAATACTTCTTTCTCAAAACAGAATCCTCCCGTCCATTCCAAAGAATAGAAACATCCCCCTAGGCCATGTGGTGTTCTCCCGAATGCGAATCTGCAATTTGGATTAGAAACAGATCTAGAAGACAGGTTTTAAAATATAAATGTGACATCTGTTGGATTCAGGCCAGGAAGACCAAGGCGCTATGTAAAAGAGTACTTAAAAAACATAGACGTCAATATTGGGTAAACCTCATTTCAAGCAGGAAGAAGAATAATATTTGGAAAATCTTAAAGATTATGCTCCATAAACCAAAGTACACGACTCCACTTATAAGGAACCAAGATGGCTCCACAAAAGATCCTAAAGAATCAGCCATTGCTATACTTGAGCAGGCAGTGGGAATGTCAGTGGAAAAGCAACTCAGATAGCCAACTCCTCTTCCAACAACCTTCATCCCGGAGTCACGACGTGACCAATGGGAACTTCTTTTACCATCTTGGTACTCAAGTCAGCCCTCAAAAACAAGTCAAAGGTTCCTGGACCTGATAAATTGCTAGATAAAATCTTTACCAAGCTAAATAAGAGCCAACTGAAGATCTTGCTAGAGCACTTTAACAAATCCTGGACGACAGGCATAATCCCTAAAGAATGGAAACTATCTTTTATCCACCTCATTCTGAAATCTAATAAATCGCCCTTTCTCGCACAAAATTACAGGCCTATAGCACTAACATCCTGCCTCGTAAAACTCATGGAGAGGATAGTCAACAATAGACTACAGCACTTTATGGAATTACACCATATCTTCCCTCCATGCATCACAGGTTTTCGTAAGGGATCCATCTACACTTTTCCTGTCATAAGATTGGTGGACGACATTTACACTGCGTGGCAGAAAGGGGAATCACTAGGGGCTATATTTATGGATTTAACTAAAGCATACGACTCCGTTGATCATGAAACCCTCATCAATAAGTTCGCCAGAATCCCTCTACCAAGAAGTATGTCTATATGGATTTCCGCCTTCCTTAAACACCGACGGGTGGGCATTAAATACCCAGGAGGTACCGCCTGGCAAGCCTAAGTCAGGGAACTCCCTCAGGGCTCCTCACTAAGTCCTGTTCTTTTTAATATCTTTATGATGGACATTTCAAATAACCTCCCAGCGGGAGTAAATATCAACATTTTTGCAGATGACATCGCCATATGGGCCGCACACCGATCCATTCCTGAGAATAAAAGTTGTCTCCAGAGCACGTGATACTCCACCAGATTGGGGAAATTCAAATACTATGGCTTTCTCGCCTGATAAGACTGTGGTTATATTTTTCGTTGAAAAGGGTCCTAAACAACAACGAAAGGTTCCTATCAGGAAATCCCATAAATTTTTAGGAATTATCCTAGATGAGAAACTAAAGTGGAACTGTCACATATGCCATGTTAATGCCACTATCCTGTCTTCCCTAATCCAGACCGTCGACCAAACGGATCTTTTCTTTCTTTTGGCTCCCAAATCCACTAGAGAACAACTAGCGAAGCTAGAAAGAGATTAATAAGAGCCTGCCTGCACGCCACTCAATCGTCTCCCAATCAAGTGTTGTACGCTGACTCCAATCTTACACCCCCGCCATTGAGATGGGAGGCCAACATCATTTCCACTATTTACACCTATTTGCAAGCTTCACCATCCTTCAGGGCAAATGCCGCCTTCGCGGAAAATTGTCGAGTCCTTTGCAAGTCGTGAAAAAAACAAGTCCTCGTTCGTGAAATCCTCATTAAATTCCAATGCGGGAACATCCTGCTCTTTGGTCGAACAATTATAGGGAACCCTCGTCTCCCAGGCCTAAATCCGAACATTATCCTCTTACCTAACTTGACAACTATGACCTCACCTGATGTCGCTAGAAAAATTACTTCGGGTCTTCTATTTAATTACTTTCACGACTTTAAAAAAGTTTACACCGATGGTTCCTTAACGCCGGGAGAAACATGTGGTGGAATTGGTATATATGAAAAGAACAAGCATATTGTAGCCAATAAATGCAGCCCTGTTACCGGTGCCACCATGCTTGAATTGACAGCCATGCACAAGGCAATTCTACTAATAGGCCTACAACCACCTGCCAAATACTTAATCTTAACCGGTTCTAAAAGTGCATTAATGGCGGTTAAAAAATCTCTTGGAGGGGGGAAATGGTTCCATAACGACGCCTTAAGTCAAATCATTTCCCTCATAGCGGACCTTTCTCTCCATTTTCTATTAGCCTGATGTGGATCCCGGGACATAAAGGAATTAAAGGAAACGAGATAGCAGACCACTTAGCCAACTGGGCAAAAACGTCAAACAGCCCAATTAAAAATAACTACATTGAACCCAAATCGTTAAGATCTTATGTTAAGTGGAGACTCACAGTGCGCTGGAATGCTGAGTGGTGCCCTGAGCCTCGAGGTGGCCATACAAATAACTGATACCAACGCTCCTGAGCAATATTAAATTCACTCCTCGGTGGCTCACCTTTGACCAAAGAACTGCCATCTTCAGACTTAGAAGTGGTCACCTGCCAACTAAAAGTTTTTTTACATAAAATAAAAATTTGTCCTACTGATAAATGCTCATGTGGTGGGCCGGAAACTGAAATAGTATTAGAATGTCCGAATTACCGACAACAGAAGAAGCAAATGATCACCCACCTGGCTCTAACCCATACTACACCAACGATGGCAAATATTCTCCTATGTACACTGGTGGACAAAAGTTTGGGGTAAGTGTGTTTTCTAAGAAAACAATTATTTAGAGATTTTATTATTATGACACCTTTTTACTTACTATTGAATATATCAAAATTGACAATTGAATAATTGATCTTTTAATTTGTTTTTAAGTTACATCCAAATAATGCAAATTACACTGGTCAAAAGTTTGGGGTAACAGGCAAATAATCATCAAGATATCAAAAGTAAAGGAAATTAATATGAAATCTGACCGCTATTTGACTTTATAACTTGAAGAAGACGATTTGTCATTGATGAAAATAACTTCTTGATGGTGTTTGGTGCTATTTTAACAGCGGAGGCCTCAATTGCATTGATTAGCTGCATACGAGTTGAATACTGTTTGTCAGCATAAATATCCTGGCTCATAAGATGCCAAACATTTTCTATAATGTTGAGGTCGGGACTGCTTGCCGGCCAGTCTAGTTTACGAACTTTGTTAGTGGAAAATCTTTCGGTAAAAATTCGTGCTGTGTGGATAGCTGCATTGTCTTGCTGCCATACCCATTGTTTTTGTCTGTAGTGTCTCTTGCAGAAAAGAATAGATGTGCTTTGAAGGTCTTCTAAGTATTGGTTGCCGTATATTTGCCCTCAATTACTTCTATCTTCAGGTGACCCGTGTTTGAAATGACACCTAATGGCATCACATCTCCTCCTCCCGTTTGGTGCTTATTTCTGACCAGAGCAATTGGTTTTTGGCCTTGTTTTTAACATAACTGCACATGTTATCAGGTCCATCCATGGAAAAATCGTTTTTCATCAGAAAATACCACCAACCCAAAATCAGTCTTCTCATGATGTGTTTCTGAGCAAATTGAAGTCTTGCTATTTTATTTTTTGGTGTTAATGGCAGTGGTTTTTCAATAGCTTCATAGTGAAAGTTCTCACGCTGCAATTCACGCCTTATGGTTCTGGTTGAAGCCTTCAAATCACGATTTACTTCGATGCGTGTACTGTTTACAATGTGGCCAGCTGCAATTTCTCTTCTCCCATGGCGTTTTATGCTAGATTTTGTCCGTCTTGTAAGTGCAGATGGGTTTCCCATTTTCTTTCCTGTCTTCCTGTTTTCATTTTTAATTGCCCTTATTACTGTATTGTAGCCAACATCACCAATTTCAGCTTCTCGCTTGAAGTTCTTGTGTTGAGCACACAATGCATGAATTTCCTTCGTTTCTCATCAGAAATCATTTTAAGACACTTCTTCACATTCCAAAATATCAATGGACACTTTACTGTAAAAAATATCAGTTATTTACCTGTTACCCCAAACTTTTGACCAATTCAGTTTGCATACTTTGCATGTAACTTAAAAACAAATTAAAAGATCAATTTCTCAATTGTCAATTTTGATATATTCAATAGTAACTTAAAGGTGCCATAACAATAAAATCTCTAAATAATTGTTTTCTTAGAAAACACACCTACCCCAAACTTTTGTCCACCAGTGTACCTCGGGGAAAAAAACGAGTGAAGAGAAACATTATTCATGGGCTAATGGACTTCATCAGAGACTGATTCAACACTGAAAATACTCTGCCCCCTTCTACAAAAAACTAATTAATTATATGCACCTATAATAGATAAAGCAGCTTGTCTCCCTTCCGTTGGGAGATGCGGGCTGAAGACTGAACTGTACTAAACTGAAATTTTAAATAGATATTGTTTCTCTTCCTATTGTTGTCTACCCTTCAAGAGCTGTCGACTATGAACACAGCGATCGTTATTTTAGAATTTAGTAATAGTTTTATAATTAAAACTTTTTCTGACTACAAGCTTGAAGTTTTATCTTCTGCTGGCGAATTTTGACCATAAAGATGATAAAATACAAATACAGGTTGGTATATAAGTGTAAACTTGTGTAAATAAAAGTATACACGTGTGTAAATTTCTGCAAATAGACGTATACACGTGTGTAAATTTGTGTACTGTAGCGTGCTAGAAATTGAAACTTCAATTTCTGACACGCCCAGCCTTTATTTAAAGGAAGATATTCCTCCTCCAAATAATCAACCCTTCCCTTTTGCAAGTTAGGACCGAACCAGAACCGCTAGCAAACAGACTCCTGAAATTGATGATAAAACCCCTAATTAAAAATTAACCAAGGGCGAATTAAGTTTTAATTTAAATTTGGTAAAATACTGAAACGACCTTTAGTGGGAAAAGTATTATATAAATAGCTAACAACCCCTAAATTCCCGAGAGGAAATAATGCAGAAATAAAACACTGCTGTAAAAATAAAAGGATTAATGAATAAGAACTAACAAGTTCCAAACAAATATTTTCCTTTAGTAAAAGGGTAATGCCAAACAATTAAACGGTTAAAGAGGAACAGCATTCACCAATCAAAAGGGTAATTGTGATGGCGAAGACGATCTAAAGGAGAGACAAACAAATCGGGTGGACGAAACGGTATCCGACAAACAGCAAAGCGTGTTCATAGAAGTAACTTGGTTATAACGCCGCCTCTTTCCAGGCGAAGGTGAATCTAAGTGAATCCGTTCACGACGCAGTCTGAAACTATTGAATCCTAGGAAGTCTTGAGGAAAACTAGCTGATTGGGAAGCGGGACATTACTAATATACGTTTGGGAAAAAAAAAACTAATTCAAAAAGAAAAGAAAGAATGAAACAGTTGAAATCAATAAGAAAAATTAAAATAAAAGGATTAAATAAAAGTAAGAAAAAGATTAATTAAGCAAAAATACCAGGTACCTCGGGAGACGCAGAGAGGTGAAAGGAGAAACGCAAGGATACAATTAAAAAACACAGACAATAAGATACACAAGGAGCAGTAGACAGGGGTAAAGAACAAGTCGGGGCTAGGTTTCAAGGCTTGATACGACGGACAAGTTCGAGGTGCGAGTTCACATAGAGCGGGGGGCGAAAACGAATACAAACACATGGTCCTGGAAAAGAGAAAAAAAACAATAAAAGAAAAAATACAAAAATATTCGGCAACTAAAGATACACTTCAATATACATAGGAACGCAGGCTCTTAAGAAAAAATAAACAAAGCATAAAGAATTAATCGCAATACGGCGATAAGTCGGGATAAATTAAACATTGAGATACACAGGCTGCAAAGGGCGAATGGTCAGCTCTAACTAAAGCTTTCATAGTTCAGAGGAACAGAATAAAAAAGAAACTCCAATGGCAAGAAACTTTAAGAGTTGAAGGAAGCTTGAGGTGAAAGTCTGAAAAGTCAAAACAAGATGACACGGCGAGGACGAAGCCAACCCAAGATCATAGACGTCCGCTGACGGAGGAACTAAGATCGGACGAAAAAGGAGAGGTCACAACAAAGACCTGATTAGGAAAGTCCGAAGCGGTCCGAGGTACAAACTAGTTGACGTCATCGGTTGGAAACAGAACTTGGACTGTAAGGCAGGTGACACCCTAAAAGCTCAAACGCCAAACCAAACTACACACAAGTTGGTTGCGAATGGCAGAAGTAAAATGGTGCTTGGAAGGGTTCCGAAGAAGGGTTCCGTCCATGCCTTGCTCGATATCCAAAATCGAAATACGCAAATGACCCAACAAAAGCAAACCACATACCGCAAGAAAAGGATGCACCTCCAAAACTAGCCCAACACAGTCCAACCGACAAAGCAGCGACAGTGGTAACGGAAGACGGACGGGCAGAAGGTGGCAAGTCCAAGAAGTTACACATGCTAGAAAACGGTTCGAACGAATGGCAAAAAGAATCCAACCAGCATGGAAGATATCATAATGACTGTAACCGGTCACACAGCCCAAGACGGATGGTGGGCTCAGCTTCCCGAAGCTAAAATTTCTGCTAAGTGCTTCAAGCCATAATTGGATAAAGAAAAGGAAGGATTGACTTCCTGAAGAGCAGAGTCTATGTGGACGAAACTAAGTCCAAAACATCATCAATAAGGGTGTGTCCAAAAAGTCCGACCGAATTCGACCAGGCGGCCTCAATTTGGGCTTGGCTGGTCTAAGCGTCATTGTATTATGGGACAACCCGGTCGTGGAGCAGCGCCGTCGACGTCACTACCGGCGGCCATGATGCTTCGCCTTGGCGGGGCTTTCAAGTAGAGCTGATCTGTGCTAGGAGAAACTTGTAGCGTTTATTGCATCTTTACAACTTTGTACTTTACTTGACTGAACCGAAATATAAATGAAAGCATGCTTTGCAAGTATTGCATGAGGAATTGTAATAGCAATTATGTAAATGGGCTGACAGTCAACGCCTTTTCGTTTCCGAAAGACGATCGATGAAAAAAAAGATTTCACTCCTAATGTTCCAATTTCACGGTAAATTATTTTATAGGTTAGTTTATTTCATTTTTTGGCTAGCCCGTTTTAATTTTTTTTTT